>QXTE01000120.1:1880025-1917856 GCA_003942145.1 Platysternon megacephalum
GGGGGGGGGGGGGGAGCTTGGCTGCCGGTGGGTGCAGAGCACCCACTAATTTTTCCCTGTGGGTGCTCCAGCCCCAGGCACCACAGAGTCAGTGCCTATGGCCCAAGCCCCCCTTCTGTCCACACACAAATCAGTCTGACTCAGGTCAGCCGGCCCTTGGAACCAAAGTCCTGCTGTGACTCAGGTTCAAGGCCTGTCATTTTGCAGTGTGGACACAGCTCATGCTGCAGCCCCAAATCAGAAGGTCGGCATACTGCAGTATAGACGCATTAGCACAGCGGTGAGACCACGGTCCAGCAATTGTAAACCCAGGTTTCCAATGCAGTGTGGATGCTCAAGAATGTGCTTGGAAATACCGAGTCTGCAAGCCCGGGTCCCACAGACCCAGGCTTAGTGTGCAGGGTAGACACCCCCTTGGTCTCACGTGAAGGCTTACACACAGTCACCTGCCTGCTGCTCCTGCCCCACAGTCCATGTCCTAGTGCTCCGTGTATCTGCACAGGAGCGAAGGCCCGAGACAGCTCCGTAAAGATTATTCCCAGCTTAGATTTCTCCATACACAGGGAGCTGCCACATGCCCTTAGCCTGAATGACTTTGCTCTGCCAGTTGGGATGAAACTAGGAAGAACGAAATCAAAGTCTCCAGGCCTCATCCACAATGCAGAGTAGTCGTGTTAGCAGCTTGAGTGGTAGCAACGCTCGGAATACAGCGAGGGTGACCAGATGTCCTGATTTTATAGCGACAGTCCTGATTTTTGGGTCTTTTTCTGATATAGCCTCCTATTATCCCCCACCCCCTGTCCTGATTTTTCACACTTGCAGTCTGGTCATCCTAAATGCAGCCTTCCTGACAGGCCAACTGATTCAGGTGGAAACCACCAGCACAGTCAAATGAGTTTTTGGGTGTCTATGGAAGGGGGGATAGGGCAGCCATGCTCCTTAGAAATTAAAAGGGGCAGTACAGAAAAAACAGAATCATACCTCTTATCTCTCTCTCCCCCTACAGCCCCTCTATCTGGTCACCCGTTGCCACTGTATCTGAGCTACAAATCCCACAAACTACTGTCCAGGTACTGCCAAGCTGGAGGATCAGCTGACTGAGTCCTGCCCCCCCCCCCCCAGCAATAGCCATCGTACGAGCTATACCAAATAACTGATTCCCACAAAGCTTGAGAACGTATTACTACTCACGACGGCAAAGTGCAAAAAGTGAGAGCTGAAAAAGGTTCAGAAAAGGGCAACTAAAATGATTAGGGGTTTAGAGAGGGTCCCATACGAGGAGAGATTAGAGAGGCTGGGACTCTTCGGCTTGGAAAAGAGAAGACTAAGGGGGGACATGATAGAGGTATATAAAATCATGAGTGATGTTGAGAAAGTGGATAAGGAAAAGTTATTTACTTATTCCCATAATACAAGAACTAGGGGTCACCAAATGAAATTAATAGGCAGCAGGTTTAAAACAAATAAAAGGAAGTTCTTCTTCACGCAGCGCACAGTCAACTTGTGGAACTCCTTACCTGAGGAGGTTGTGAAGGCTAGGACTATAACAATGTTTAAAAGGGGACTGGATAAATTCATGGTGGCTAAGTCCATAAATGGCTACTAGCCAGGATGGGTAAGGAATGGTGTCCCTAGGCTCTGTTTGTCAGAGGGTGGAGATGGATGGCAGGAAAGAGATCACTTGATCATTGCCTGTTAGGTTCACTCCCTCTGGGGCACCTGGCATTGGCCACTGTCAGTAGACAGATACTGGGCTAGATGGACCTTTGGTCTGACCCGGTACGGCCGTTCTTATGTTCTTATGAAGCGCTCTCTAAACGATTCGGGCACTTGGTCTTTTCTGTAAATACGCCTGCAAGAAAGAGCAGAGTTCCTCATTCTGCAGTCTGGGCTGCAGTTACACTCCCAGCAGCAAGATCCAGGTGCGAAACATGAAAAAGACGGGGGGAGATGTCCTCCCAAGTCACGCTCTGCGTCCCTGCCCCATCCAGGGAGTGAGTAAGCAGGCTCAAGAGACGACAGAAATATTTCCTCCCAGAAAGGAAGAGCTTTTCAAAGCGGAATTTTGGAAGGTTGCAGAACGTTCAGTAACGGTCTTGAGAAAGTTAGCAAAGGTTATTGTTTATATATATATTTTTTCGGCCCTGTTAAATGGGTTCTACCTACTAGCATTTACAAGTTGCAGAGAAATAATCGCAAAGTGAAACAAACAAGAAGCAGCGAGTAACCTGACTTCATACAAATGGTTCCTCAAGGGGCACTGATCTTGGTGAGTGCTCAGCGCTGTATTTCCAATGAGCTTTCCAAATGCTAGGTGCAAGCAGGACCCTGTCCATTATGTGACCCCCTTCAGTGCCTGCTCCAGGGGGAATATGAGTCTGTTACAGCTGCTAGCGAGAAAACCTGGCTGTGGGCTCACTCTCCAACAATGGTTGTTATGAAAGTGGGAGCTTGCCTGGATTTAGAGTTGTGCTGGATGTTAGATGCTCAGCATTAGAGCTGGGTGAATAATGTATTGTCATTTCCCTGACAATTCCGAAATAGAAAAGAAAAAAAATGTTTCATGTCAAACCAAAAACAATGTTTGGCATTTTCAGTGACTCAAAATTTAAAAAAAAACAAACAACAAAAAACATTTCAGATCACACAAGACGTTTCGCTTCAACAAAATCATGATATTTAATTTAGATTTCGGCCCTTTTAAAATGTGTTTGGTTTTAAAAAAAATAAAAATTAAAGGACAATTTTGAATGAAAAGTAGTTTGAAGCTGACAAATCAACACATTTCTTTTTGAAATGGTCAAAACAAAACATTTGGATTTTTTAAAGGTTTTTTTCACAAACAATTAGGCAAATCTGACAAATTTGGAAAACATTTCAGTGTTGCCAAATATGCATTTTTCACAGAAAAAAAGTTTAGTGCAAAAATTTTTGCCCAGCTCTGTTTAGGATAAACTTCCTCTGGCTAGGGCAAGTATATAACTCACTATTCAGTGTGGGGTACGTGTTCTTCTCTGTACCTAAGCTGGAAAAGCTATGAATCTGCTCCAGCTGGGCTCCTTTCAGTCGTGCTTTTAGCTCCGGAAGTTCAAAGTCCTTGGTGATTCCACATAAACGGATAGCCACAGACACATGTACCCTTTTTCTACGGCACAAGTATGGAGGGTCTCATCCATCCCTGTTTTCATTCCCTTGTTAAACGCGGCATGAAACTGACCTTGTGCGTTCTAACTAGTAACAGGGGAAGTTCCGAAGGTTTGAAAAACTTTTGGTACTGGCATGGGTGGTGCACGCGAACCGCCAGTTGGGGGAGACAAGCCCCAGCCCCACCCCTTCTTCCCGAGGCCCTGCCCCTTCTGCCTGAGGCCCCGCCCCTTTCATGCCCCCCCTGCTGGAGCCCAGAGCCCCCACACTGCGGCCGCCAGCCCCCACCCCAGGCTAGCGCACCCAGCCCCAGAGCACCGAGAGGGGCACCACAGCCCCAGCCCTCCCCCAGCTCTAGAGGGGGAGGGATAGCTCAGGGGTCTGAGCATTGGCCTGCTAAACGCAGGGTTGTGAGTTCAATCCTTGAGGGGGCCACTTAGGGATCTGGGGCAAAATTGGTCCTGCTAGTGAAGGCAGGGGGCTGGACTCAATGACCTTCCAGTTCTATGAGATAGGTATATCTCCATATATTTTTTTTATTTTTATTAAGCATGGTCCCAGCCCCCCCCTGCCCTGGAGTGTCGGGAAGGTGGGAGCCGGGAGCCGGGCTGCAGAGCGGAAGCAGGGGACCTGTGGGCGGAGCATGGGCAGGGCCACGCCTGGCTGTTTGGGGAGGCACAGCCTCCTCCAGCCTATGGTACCCACCGCCCATGGGTACAGGGAAGAACCCTGAAAAATTGGATGCTGCTTACCTAATTGGGTCTGTACGATTACGCTCTCGCATTACATTCCCAGTATTTTCAGCATCCAGTCAGGCCAGGAACACCCAAGAGAAGAGATTTTTTTTGCAAAATTTTGGCACATTTGCTTACAATCCTGGCCTGAACTGGAAAGCATAAGCGGTACCATGAAAACAAAGAGAGGAAAAAGGTTATCCAAACTTTTTAAACCTCAAATAAGATTCAGTTTGGGTTCACTTCAAGTTACATGCAAAGGTCTGGCAGAGGGATGATTCTTATTTTATTACAATAAAACTTGGCACTTTTATAGTAATTCTTGTCTGTAGGCGTCAGACTGGTTCACAAAGTTGGACAGGAAACAGTATGGTTATTCTCGATTTTGCAGATGGGTAACTGGAGGCATAAAGATGGGAGGTGACCTCCCCAAAGTGTCATAACTAGCTCTGGCACTACAGAAATGATAAATAAGAATGATTATTTCATGCAATGCATTATTAGCCCGTGAAACTCACTGCCACAAGATATATGGAGGACAAAAGCTTCGGAGGATTCAAAAAGGGATTGAACATATAGAGAACAAGACTATCCAGACTTACATTGTAAATGCTGAAAGTAATTAACAAAAGTTTTAGAAATGATATAAATCATTATGCTTCAGGGCATAAGACAACATCTAGCTAATGGGAGTCAGGAAGAAACGTTCCCCATAGGCAGGTTATCCTATCACTGCCTACTACAGGGTTCTTACATGTTCCTCTGAAACATCTAGATTTGACCACCGTCAGAGAAGGGATACTGGACTAGATGGACCTCGTCTCTGATTCAGTCTGACTATTCCTATGTTCCTAATAAATAACTAAATACAGATTCTTGCTGTCATGAGAGCTGGTCAGACAATTATTTTTTCCTCATGAAAACTTTAGATAAAAATGGCATTTTCATTTTTGTCACAATTTAAAAAATATATTTGGGGGGTTTTGTCGAAAAAACAAAATCTGGAATTTTTCCATTTGAAACCAAAATATTTGGGTTTTTCAATGAGCACCCCAAAACTTTTGAGGAAAGCTGACTTTTTGCACAAAAATGTCCATTTTGTTAAAAAAAAGCCATTTTTTGTCAAAAAATTATTTTGATGATAAATTTCTGACCTGCTCTGGTCCTTACTCTTGCATCCTGTACTGACTAGGTCTTGCTGAACCATTCCTTATAGGTGGCTGTTGTGTCTATGCCTTGGCCATCTTCAGGGACAGCTTATGCTCAAATAAATTTGTTAGTCTCTAAGGTGCCACAAGTACTCCTGTTCTTTTTGCTTATTTTCTCAGTTTATCCCATTTTCTAATTGTTCTTGCACTGTAGTTATATTTTACTGATTTTTATCCTACGCTTTCCCTGCTGCATAAGAACATAAGAACAGCCATACTGGTTCAGACCAAAGATCAGTCTAGCCCAGTATCCTGTATTACGACAGCAGCCAATGACAGGTGCCCCAGAGGGAATGAACAGGCAATCACCAAGTGATCCATCCCCTGCCGCCCACTCCCAGCCTCTGGCTAGAGACACCATTCCTGCCCATCCTAGCTAATATAGTTCTTTTTTGAACCCTGTTATAGTCGTGGCCTTCACAACATCCTCTGGCAAGGAGTTCCACAGGTTGAAGTCTTTGTTTCTTATTCTATCACCGATGATTGATGAGAGTGACACCTGCCTTATTATAACTTCCGTCCACGTACATGTCTGTAAACAGTTTCACACAGAGTTGGTCGAAAAATGCCAATTAATTCTGGTAAGAAATTTCAAACAAATGTTGTTGGTGGGGCTTTTAATTTATTTTTTTTTCAATCCAAATCTTTTGTTCTTTCAATAAAAGGTTTCAGGGTTTTGGTTTGTTGGCGTCTCAATGACCATTTTTGATGAAAATAACATTTTAAAATGAAAACTGTTTTTCATTGAGAAATATTGTGGATGACTTTTTGGACCAGCCCTAGTTGCATGTCTCTTGTTATGAACAATTGACTATTATGGTTTGTAATTACATATCGCAGTAGCAACTAGAGGCCTCAGTCATGGATCAGGGCCCCATTGTGCTAGACGCTGTACAAAAGAGTACTCATCTCATGCCCTTTATTTCCACATTGAACGCGCCCATCTGTCTTGCAAGGCTTCCCAGCTCCCTTCTGAAGACACAAGTTATGTGGATAGTTTTTGCACTTGTGGGTGGAGGGATAGCTCAGTGGTTTGAGCATTGGCCTGCTAAACCTAGGGTTGTGAGTTCAATCCTTGAGGGGGCCACTTAGGGATCTGGGGCAAAATTGGTCCTGCTAGTGAAGGCAGGGGGCTGGACTCGATGACCAGCTCTATGAGATAGGTATATCTCCATATATTATTATAACACTACCACCAAATCATTTTAGAAAAGCCACCAAAGAGGCTTCAAATAGGAACAACCTCCATGTCCCACCGAGGTGAAGATTGAATCAGCAAGTCCATCTGCAGTGAGATTAAGCATTGAGGTGAGCATGACATTCAGTTCTGAAAGAAGATAAACTGGTTTCTCCCTTAGGTTACCTGATGTCTCCCATTCCTGCGGGTGAAAGTGAAGGCAAACATGAAGTTAACTTTTTTCCCCCCATTCACGTGAATAGTCACTGAAGAGCAAGTGGTGGGTTCTCCATCTCCTGTAGTCTTCAAATCAATCCTGCTGACAAATACACTTCAGCCAAACAGGAGTTATTTGGGCTCAATACAGGAGCAGCTGGAGGAAATTCTATGGCCCGTATTAGGCAGGAGGTTAGATTACATGATCTAATCGTCTGTTCTGGCCTCAAAAAGATCCATGAATCTAAGTTTATCTCAACTTTTGGGGACTGGAAATCGCATAAGTTCAGTATTTTCTGGGAGATTTTTCAATATTTCCTGTTTCTGCTTTCTTACCAGAAATCCCACAAAACCATGGTATTCTGCCACTTTTATTCTGGTTCCAGGCAAAACCAAGAAGTAGCATAAAAAAAACAAAAAACGTATCTCAACTTTTCAGAACTCCATCAAAAGTTCCAGGTTCACGATTTCGATGAAAATCCACGTCAGTTCTTATTTCGTCTAGAAATAAACCAAGGCCCCCCCCATCCAAACATTCTGGGAAAGTTTGGCTCTGGATCAGATTTTTAAATGCGGTCTGATTTCTCCAGTATGCAGCAAAATCCTGCATCTGGATGCCAGGGAGCTTTGGCAAAGTTTGGATCCAGAACCAAATCTGAACTATGCAGCTGAAACCAGGTGCTAATTTGGTCAGCCTAATTGACTGGGGGCTCTGCACCTCCCTTGAGATCTTTCAATGAGAAGAAATAAACAGATCCCAAAAGTCACTCAGCCAGCTGAATAATGATTTCAGAATCAGAGGGATTAGTCAGTCATTTATTTTTATTTTCACACACACACCTTTGGAATTTTTAGAAATAAATCTACTGCTTGAATGATTCGTGTCCAGCCTTTTTCATCATCTCCTGCCATGCTATGACCTTCTGATGCCCTTGGCAATGCAGTACCACCATCCTCTCTCCCATAAGCATAAGTGCATGGGTCTTTTCCAGCTCCGATTGCTATGAAGTCTCTAGTTAGCCAGGATATGGAAGACAGGAAGGCTCCATTAGAAGGAAATATTTCATCCTATACAAAGGAGACGGTAAGGAAAACAAAACCCATTTACCTTATTAAATAAAAGCGTAATTAGCTGGAAGGAAATGTGAAAGGCGTTAAGAACAAAAAAAGAAACCCTATTTCCTGAAGTTGGCAAGACCACCAATGGTCACCAAAGTGGAGCGAATTTATGGCAGAGTGGGAGAGAGCCTGCTTGGAGATACTTTAATAGTAATTTTTAGGAAGAATTTACAAGCATACTCTGCTACTGAGTGGAAAAATACATTGGCCACAAAGAAATTGCTGTTTGCCAAGTCTAATGATTCATTTCTGAGTCATAAATAATAGGTCCCTAATGACAAAGAGTATAAGAGAGGTTGTCTCTTGCCAAATATTTATTAGAAAATAGAGCTAAATCATTAGCTGGGAGCTCTTTTACCGGAAAGCTCAAACCACATTGCTCTATGAAAGGTCATAAGCTATTTCCACAAGAATTTAGACAAAACATTATTGCATATTAAATCTTTCATCTTGAGTACAAAAAAAAAAAGAGTGGATTGGTTCACCAGAGAACTCCAATTTGTCACAAGGGGATCCCTTGGGATCCGAAAGGGTAAGTAAAGAACACAGGGAGTTACGAAACACCAGCAATAATCTCTTCTGACGGAAACCGAAATTAATTACCCTCAACCCCTTCACAGATCCTCTTCTTACTGCCCTTCATGCCGAGCTGATAACTTCACAGAGCAACATGAGTCTGTAGCTGTTGACACATTACAACCATCTAGTCTATAATCTTGTGGCCAGTGCAGGAGGCTTATGGCGTTACAGATGCCATCATGCCTGTAAAGTGCACTAAGACTAATGATGCTGTCGGCTTAGAATGCAGCTTTCAGCCAAGGTTCTCAAAGCACTCTCAAGGCCTTAATTAATTAGGCCCTGATTCAGCAGAGTGCTTAATTCCAATCGACTTGTGAAGCACGTGCTTAAGTGTCTTGTGGAGTCAGGATCTTTGGTTTAATCATAGAGGAAAGAAAGATTTGCATTCCATGTAAGACATTTTACAGATGGGGATATTAAGGCAATGAGAGAAGACAGCCAAAGCTTCCAAACTGGGGTGCCTAAAGTTAGTCACCTAAATCCTCGTCAGCATCTGTAGATGCTCAGCTGACTTGAAACTCAAACCACTAAATATAGATCTAGACGCCGATCTTTAAGCAACCAAGTTTTAAAATGACATGCCCAAGAGACCCAGTGAGTCAGTGGCAGAGCTGGGAATAGGCCCCAGGAGTCCTGATTCTCAGTCACATGCTCATACCATGGGGCATATTCCTGCCTGACCCCATCTCATGACTGGTATATGCCCTGAAGCATCTGGATGCGCTTTTAATATTGTATCCTAGCAAATGCATCTGAAAACCATGTCACTTTCTTTGGAACTGACTAGCAAGGCAATTGAGATGCTGTCCCTGTTCTCCTCATTTACATCAATCAATCCAATGGAGTAAATCCTGATTTACACCAGTGTAAAGGTGAAAACAGTTTATTTTGCAAAGTCAGAGTGTGCTGGTAACTTCATTTTTGACTCAATACTGCACTGGCTGTTGGTGAATTTAACTTGAGTGGGAGACCCAAGTAGCAATCTACCCAAAGCCTTCACTGCCAGTGAAAGAGCTAAAAGAAATCACTGTAGGGTGGAGTTTCATATAGTCATGTAATAGTTGATGTTTTTCATAGAACCCCAGCTCCTGGAGTCATGTGACTATGTGAGAATCCCAACTTTCACTTTTTTTAAGAATGGTAAGTTTCTAGTTTTCGTAGTAGTGGAGAAAAAGCTTGAAAACATGATCCCTAAAGGCTCAGAACCCAGAAGACAACTAAAAGGGACGCAGGAATCTATTAGTTTAAAAATCTCATGGCAAAACAGGATCCTTTGTTTAGGTTTGTACATGTCAGCAGGCAGGACCCGTGAGAGAAGAGAAGGGCAGAACTGGTGAAAAGTTTTCTGTGAACTTCTGCATCAGCTAGTTCTCTTTTGGTTTCAAGTCCTCAACATTTCGTTTGCGTAATTTTGTGGGGACATTTTTTCGGGGGGGATCCTGTTTCCAGCTGCACATTTCAAGATTTCACCATCTCTCGTGTTCCAGAAGTCAAACCAAAATATCAGAGCAACTGTCACTTTTAGGCTTGTGTGGAGTAGACATGAAGGATAAGCTCCTTGGGCAGGGATCGACTTTTTGGTCCGTGTTTGTACAGCGCCTAACACAACAGGTCCTGGCCCATGACTGGTGCTTGTAGGCACTACTGCATAATAATAATAAAATATGAAGATGCTCACATACATATTTAAAATGTAAAAGATAGTCATGCACATAAACAGACTAAAGCTGGGCAAACTAGATTTTTTTTTTGAATTTTCAAAAATGTGCAAAACTTTCCAAGACGACTTTGTTCCACTGAGTTTCAGATCCCACCCCGCCCCCCGAACTTTTTCTGTTTTGAAAAATCTTCCCCTTGTGACTAAGCCAATGAATCAAAATCAGCAATGGGGAGAGGGAAAGGGGTTGGGTGGGGGGCAAACAGTTAAACAATTTTAAAGGGTTCATCCAAACCTGGGAAATTCTGAGAACATACAACAATTTATCAGAGGGGTCACCGTGTTAGTCTGGATCTGTAAAAAGCAACAAAGAGTCTTGCGGCACCTTATAGACTAACAGACGTTAGTTATAACGTGCCACAGGACTTTGTTGCTTCTTACAACAATTATATTTGTTTGGCAAAAGCTTCCTTTTTTTTTTTTTAAATGGCTCCATTTCATCTGAAAGAAACTCCCTTTTAATGAAAAATGTTGAAGATCATCAGACCATGTGGGCTTGGAAGCAGCCAAGAATGTAGGTGATCACGCTCCTCCTCCACTGGGGGAGAGGGGTACTTCCAGACCCCCTGCTGTGAAGGACCAAGCTCAGCTGCTGACCCCGTGGGAGTAGGCGGTTGGCCAGGATACGAGAGATGTTCTATCTCTTTGGGGTTGTGTGGCTGCCATTGTCTGGGGAGATGCCAGGTGGAAGGTTGAGTACAAGTCCCAGGCCCTTCTCCACCCCCTTTCATCTTGTCCTCTGGGGTCTCTTTTCACTGTGTCAGACTTTTTATCCACCCACCCACCCTTACCCCTTGGCGCAGCTTTTCCAGGCCTGGAAGAGGCCTGGGTGAGAATGGACTCCCATCTCTTTGGGGCCACATGGGAAGCTGCTGGGAGCCAGCTCTGGCTCTCCTGGCTTGGGCCCTCGATGATCCGGAACACCATGCGCAGCGGGAGACATGAGCCCATCCTCTTGCTGTGCATTCAGAGGCCAGTGGGACACAGATGGCAAGGCTGCTGCCCAGGGTGCTTTCTGGGGCCACGGTACTCCTCTCCTGAGGCAGGGGCACACTGGGCAGAAGGAGGAGAGGTGCTCCAGGGGCGTGGTGGTGGTGGTAGTGGTGGTGCATTATCATTATGAAGTGCAGCATACTTCTATGGTGCTTTGGAGCACACCTTTGGCAATAAGATCTCAACCACAGATGTATCTCACCTCCCCACAAGCACTGCCCTCCTGCCGGCCACTCAGGGGATGGAGCCATGGCCCTGAGCAGACACACCATCTCTGGGGCTCTTCGCTTCTCTTAGCAGTAACCCCACTTTGAACCCACCAGGAGCCTGATTTTGGCTGCGCCTCGCGTGAGTGCAGTGGGCTGGAAAGTTCTCCCTGGGCTCACCATTCTCCAGTGCACCTGTGCCCTATAGATTTGGACCTATATGTATGGCTAAGTTCTCCCCTTGGATAGCATGCTGATGAAGCCAATGGGAGCTATGCACAAGAATCTGCAGGTAGGGATTATTCCAGTTTCTAAACCAGTTTGGGTTGCACATAGGTGACAGGCACTATGCAAATAGTCATTGCTAGAGATGGGTCTGGGCCAGCAGCCTTATGAAGCAGGCTGGCCTAATGAGAAAGGCAATGAATTTGGAGGTTTGAGTTATCCCACCAGGTTCTATACTCAGCTCTGCTACTAAACTGCCATGTGACCTTGGGTATGTTTTTATTTCTCCTCCAACTCTTGTCTGTCCTATCTACTCACCTTAGCACAAAAACAAGACGTTGAGAACAAAATTATTCAAGGAACCAAAGGACGTGGAGAGAAGAAATTCCTGAATTGCCCGTACACCAAAGCTAGGAGCCTGGGTGACACACAATTGCTCATTTATGAGTAGAAATTTGATCTAGCTGGCATCACTGAAACCTGGTGGGATGACTCCCATGATTGGAATTATAAAATCAATGGTTGCAATCGATTTAGGAAGGATTGAGTGGGCAACCGGGCAGGGGGAGTGGCGCCTTATGTCAAAAGTGGCATTACCTCTTTCCGAGTCCCTGATAACGTGGAAGAAGAATGCTTATGGACCAATGTTCTAACAGGAAAAGGACAAGATGGGGTATGAGGTGGTTTCTGCTACCGACACCCCATCACATTAGGGAACAGGATGACCGGCTCTTTACACACCCGTTTACAATGTGGAGGGAAAAAAGCCACGTGATCATTGGGGACTTTAGCTTGAGTGAAATATGCTGGTAGCTTCATGCTGCCAGAACTAAAACATCCTTGGGATTTCTTAACCTTATTGATGACAATTTCCTAACTCAAAAAAAGTGTTGCATCCAACACAGGGGAATTGTACATTAGGCCTTGTCTTGACAGATAAAGAGGAACCGATCACAATGAAGGGCAATGTAGGTACAAGTGGTCATGACCCGATCACATTTATAATGTGAAAGCAGAATAAAGTCCAGACCAGTGATATATCTACTTGGTGCTTTAAAGGGACTAATTTCACAAAGCTGAAAACAATGATGAGCCAAATCAGCTGGGAGGAAGGATTTAATAAGAAAAATGTGAATGATAATTGGGAATTGTTTAAGAACCCTTTTCTAGATGCCCCAAAAGCCACAATCCTACAATCGAGGAAGAAGACCATATCGGTTTAAAAAATGACCTGGTTTAGGGGGAAGTGATGGCAGCTATAAAATAATAGTAATAATAATAATAATATATAACAAATGAAAGAACGGGGATGTTGGTAGTAATGAATATAAATCAGAAGCTAAGAATTGTAAAAAATTGATAAGGGAAGCCAAGGGACACAAGGTGAAATCTATGGCCAGCAGAGTGAAGGAGAATAAGAGGGAGTTTTTAAAGGATATTAGGAACAAAAAGAATCCTGATAATGGTATTAGTCCATTACTAGATGGAAATGGTAGAATTATTAATAATAATGCAGGAAAGTCAGAAGTGTTCAATAAATATTTCTGTTAGGTACTTGGGGAAAAAACAGATGATGTAGTCTCATCATATGGTGATGACATTCTTTCCATTCCACTAGTATCTCAGGAGGATGTTAACCAGCAGCTACTAAAGTTAGACATTTTGAAATCAGCAGGTCCAGATATCTTGCCTTCAAGGGCTTTAAAAGAGCTGGCTGAGAAGCTCACTGGGCCCTTAATGCTGATCTTCAAAAAGTCTTGAAACACTGGGAAAGTTCTAGAAGACTGGATGAAAGCTAATGTGCTAATATTTAAAAAGGGTAAAGAGGATGACCCGGCTAATAATAGGCTTGTCAGCCTGACATCAATCCTGGGCAAGATAATGGAGCAGCTGATGTGGGACTCTAATTATATCACCCTCCTTTAATTCTTTATTAATAATGCCAATCAACATGGGTATATGGAAAATAGATCCTGTCAAACGAACTGGATATCTTTTTTATTGAGGTTACAAGTTTGGTTGATAAAGGTAATAGTGGCAATGTAATATACTTAGATGTCTGTAAGGCATTGACTTGGTATCACATGATATTTTGATTAAAAACTAGAAAGATATAAAATTAACATGGCCCACATTAAGTGGAGTAAAAGATGGATGACTGATAGGTCTCAAAATGTAATTATAAATGGGGAATCCTACAGTGATAGACTCAAGGAGCTCAATCTATTTGGCTTAACAAAGAGAAGGTTGAGGGGTGACTTGATTACAATTTATAAGTACCTACATGGGGAACAAATATGTAGTAATGGGCTCTTCAGCCTAGCAGGGAAAGGTCTAACATGCTTCAACAGCAGGAAGTCAAAGCTCGACAAATTCTGACAGGAAATAAGGGGTACATTTGTAACAGTGAGAATAATTAACCAAGGGTGGTGGTGGATTCTCCATCACTGACAAATGTTCAAATCAAGCGTGGATGTTTTTCTAAAAGCTCTGCTCCAGGAATTATTCCAGGGTTTCGCTGGCCTGTGTCATGCAGGAGGTCAGACTAGATGATCACAATGGTCCCTTCTGGCCTTGGGATCTAGGAATTTAGATTGTGAGCTCTTCGGGGCAGAGGCCGTCTCTTACTATGTGTGTGCACCATACCTAGCACAATGGGGTCCAATCTCAGCTCGGACTTCTAGGCATTCCTATAATACAAAGGACAATAATCTCCCAATAAGCTTTGGCATTTGGGCCTATTTCTAGCTGCCATCCCAATCGTCAAGTGTATCAAGATGTGAAAATACAGCCCGCCCTTCTAAAGAACTGGCTGTGTAATCCACTGGCGCCCTCTAGTGGCTCGTCTGTAAGAAGGTAACAGCTTACTGCTGCTGACAGTTAATGGCGTTCGTCCTGAAGGTCAGATGGGAGAGATCTGTGCTGAGAGTCCTAAGATCCAGCCCTGCTGCTGACCCAGGGTGGTTCCACCTCCATTAATCCCACAAGCTTCCTCTTTGTCAGCTTTACGCTTGGCTTTTGTAGGGGGGGGGCAGCGTGGTCCAGTGGAGAGGATATGCGTGAGGAGACCTGAGTTCTATCCCTGGCTGTGCTGCTGACCAGCTGGCTGATTTCATGCAAGTCACGGAGTCTCTTCCTACCACCAGGTTAGAAAAACAGCAGCAGCAGCAGAAGACCCTGTCCATTAAGAAGGACTGAAAGAACAGTGGGCTCCTAATCCTCCTGCATTCTCTGTTGTCTCTTTCCTCCAGGCGGAATGGGCAGGGTTGTTTGATGACTGACCACACTGCACTTACATTTTATGAACTCCGTTTGTATGTGTAACCCCACACGCCTCCTGGGTGTGGTGTCTGTCCCATCTAGTGGCACTAAGACCACTTGGAGAGAGAGATAAATGAGTCTGCTCTACAGCCCTAGCAAAGAGCCAGTTGGCTTTTAGCTCATGCGGTCGAGGCTCATGCACTAAGGTCCAGAGGTCCCAGGTTCGATGCTGACGACCGGGGTTTGTCGGCGTTACACACGCATGCGTGCAAACGTATGTGAAGAAGTGAGAATGTTTTGTGGTGTTATGTGAATACTGAGGGGGAAGGCTGCAGGGGAGCTTGGCTGGGACTGCCTGCATGGGGGAAGGGAGATACCTGAGCATGTAACATGAGAACCAAGAGGGGAGTGGCAGACCAGGTAACACCTTTGACTGGGAACCTGGACACAGGACAAAGCCCGGGGGAGGAGCCGTGGGGGAAGGGAGAAAGGAGACGCCTGGAAGGGGTTTTTGAGTTTTGGAAGCTGTCTAGGGATGAAGAGGGGACTCTGACGGGGCTGGGGCTTCCCAGCAGGGAGAGTGGCCTCCCTGGGCCCCCCAGATGGACCTAACTAAAGGGGATCCTGTTGTCTATACTGGCAAGCCCTGTTTTGGACTGTGTTCCTGTCGTCTCAATAAACCTTCTGTTTTACTGGCTGGCTGAGAGTTATGGTGAATCGCAGGAAGCTAGGGGTGCAGGGCCCGGACTCCCCCACACTCCGTGACAACATACAAACACACAACCTGTGGCTTTTCCACCATAAGAGTGTACACACCTTTTCCACCGTGAGACCCAAGTGCAATCTGCATGGAATAAAACGTAGCCGCTGCATTTGGAAACCACGGGAAACCTTGTAAATCTTACAGGAGCCCTTCCCCATTTACCGAGCTGTTTTTTTCTGGTTAGCACGGATCGCGCTGCATGGAGCTGGGGGATCTGCCAGAGGTTTATGAGCGCTCCAAAAGAATAGAATGCAGAGCAGAGCCCTGGTGATGGGTGTTGCTCGCCTTTCTTCTTTGCAAAAGAAAGCGCCTTTCACCCACCCTGACAAGCTAACTGTGGTCGGCTCAGCAGCGAGGCTGTTTCCTGTGATCAGCGCAGCTGGAGCCCAGGGCATTTGCCACGGCGTTGCGCCGTATGGAGATGCTAAACTCCTTGTGAACTCTGAGGCTTCGGGCTTTACAGAGTAAAAACCAGAGAGGGCCATAACTCACTGAAAAGGTAAAAAGGGGAAGCTGGCTAGCATTACCGCAAGGGCTCTCCAGAACATCTGGGGTGTGCAGGATGGAAAAATGCTCTGAATGAAGCACATCCCCACCACCTGAGTTTCAGTAAGAAATGTCACCCAAATAATTAATAATCATATATCAGACTTAAGGAGCCGTCCATCCATCTACTCTATACAGAACCAGCTAGCTACCTATCTTAATATTTGTCTAGCTAGTCTATACCGGCCCCTCTATCTATACAGTCCCTTTTATCTATCTGTCTGTCCGTCCACACATACAGTAATGTCACTCACCACTGAAATTCAGCCTTCACCTGGATGAAAAGCACAAATCACTGCAGAACATGTTAGGACAGAAGAATACCATATAGTTGTAACAGTAGGGGGAATTTAGGGAGACAGAACGTAATTCTTTAGCAAAGACGTTTTCATTTAAACCAGTCAATAGAAACTTAATTCCACTGTTGTGGAGAACAAGTACAATTCTGGGGCTGGCCAGCCTGAACCCCCAAAGGGCCTGTCTCTGGATACTCATCCCCAGGCCAGTGGCATGTGGATATGCACAAAGAATACACCTCAGCCCTGGTATTTCAGGCCTGATGTTCTGAGAACAGAACACCAAGTACTGTCGAATGAGTGAGACGGGAGACCAGGACAAAGCAAACAGCAAACTTACTGTCATACGTGGTCTTAAGGCAAGATTTGAACCCAATTACCCAGAGCAGCAAAGCTAATTCACTAATGAACTGTTGTAACCTAGATTCCAACAGGGACATCCATCATGTACACACAGAAACACTGGGCCAAATATATCCTTAGTGTAACTTCAGCAGTTACACCAGAGAAGAGTGTGGGCCCACCTTTCGCTTGTCTTCTGTGCAACTGAGAAAGCAACGCACAGCATTTTTCCACACATGACACTTTATAAGATCAATACACAATCTCCGAATATGGATCGCTTCACCCAGCACTGAAATGCCGACAGCTCTGGTGTGGGACATAGCACATTCATAACAGCACGCAGCAACGTTGTACTACACCACAGAGCAAGAGGACAAGAAGAACATAATGACTAGCTGAAAGAGCAGGGGGACTCTACGTTTGGAAGAATATGATTGTAACCCTTCTGCCAGGCCGAGTTGATAGCAGCAAGGGCCGGGTTCAGTGCATAGGGGTCCCCTCCCAACAACGTAACGCAAAACCAGCTCGAGCCCCCACCCAGTGACCTGGGAAAATCTTACACACAACCCCTGGGCACCTCGAAGAGGCAATACTTCCCCTCTCGCAAGCAGAGTCTCGGTGTAGCAGCAAATGTTTAATAACATGAGGTAAACGACATCCGCATTAAATTGGGAAAACACCACAACTAGAGTTAATAGACCAAACCATGAGCAAAGACCCACCCCAGCAAATTGAGCCGTGTCCTTTCCCTTTGGTTCTTGAATCCAGCAACCCAAGAATCACCCAAAGTCCAACACCCCAAAAGTCTCTTTCCCTGGTCAGCGCAGCCCCAGAGTTCAAAGGTTTATCTGCAGGGTTTCCCCCCCCCAGCCTGGGTGGAAATGAGGGGGGGGGAAGAAGGGGCACGCAGGGTGTTAAGGGGTACCTTACGTGGTCCACGGCTGCCTGCCTGCCTCTCCGTGGGGTTCCGCTGCAGCCTTCACCCCGAGCCGCTCCACCTCCACCAGTCGTCCCCTGAGCCGCTCCTGCCGTCCCACGAACTGCTCCGCTCTACCAGCCGCTCCACTTCACTTCACTCTACTCCTCCAGCCATCCCCGCAAACTGCTCAGCTCCACTTGCCGTTCCATGGGCCGCTCCAACCGTCCCACCAACTGCTCCGCTCTACCAGCCGCTCCGCTCCACTCTACTCTACTCCTCCAGCCGTCCCCGCAAACTGCTCCGCTCACCGTCCCGTGAGCTGCTCCAGCCATCCCTGTAAAATGGCTCAGCTCGCCATTCCGTGGGCCGCTCCAACCGTCCCACCAACTGCTCCGCTCTGCCAGCCGCTCCACCAGCCATCCTGCAAACTGCTCCGCTCACCGCTTAGCACGATAGCTTCAAGCTCCCCCACTAGTTAACACGGCACTCAGTGATCTTAGTAACTTTAGCTCTTTAGTGATTTCAGCTTGTAGTAGGGGAGCCCCAGTGCTGGTGCACCATCAGCCCAAAGTGATTTCAGCTCAGCAGCCTGTAATTAGATTCCTAATGGAAGCAAGGTTAGTTCTGACCACCAACACTAGAGAGAGGAGATGGTGCAATTGGTGTATCAGGATCACCAAACAGCCCCACACCACCAGGTACAAATACCTGCCTCCAACCTCTCTCCTTCACTGGGTTTTGGAACCCATGTCCCTTGTCTAGTGAGTGTCACTTAGGTGATGGTGAGACCCTCTGTCATAAAACAGTTTCATTGTCCTTGATTCACATAATCAGGGTAACTCAGGGTAACAACACTTTATTCCTCCTGCCCCAATAACAGACAAACTGGGGATCCCACAGCCGCCAAAGTGACCATTTTGGGCTGCTGGGGCTCACGCTAGGTGGGGTGGGTGTGCCTATGCAAATGAGATCAGCCCCTGAAGTTCTTTTCCACACTCCCCATAATTCACCACCAGATGTCAGGGTAGAGCTCATCTTGACTCTGCTTACATGATTATACAAGTTGGAATTGGCCAAGTCAGTAGGGCTAACACGCTTGCAAAAAATGCCCGGGGATCGTAGAAGTGTAGGACTGGAAGAGACTTCGAGAGGTGATCTAGTCCAGTCCTCTGCACTCAAGGCAGGACTATGTAATAACTAGATCATTCCTGATGGGTGTTTAATCTTTAGGATCTTTAATTACAACAGGTAACTAGGCCCTCAGTTTTATCTGCCATCTAAAAGATATCGGGTGAAATCTTGGCCCCACTGAAGTCAATGATAAAACTCCCGGTGACTTCAACAGAGCCAGAATTTCATCCATTGGCTCTAACAGTGCAATACTCTCTACCTCCTCAAAGAAGCATTGACTTGATAATGGATGAAGGCCACCTACGAAGGCTAGAATTTTCCAACCTGGGAGCTTAAAGTGAGGCTCCTAAATTACCATATTTGGGCACCTAAAAGTTGTCTGATTTTCAGGGGTGCTCAGCACCCACAAACCCCACTGGAGTCACTGAGACCTGCAGGTGCTCAGCACCTTTAGAAACGTCACCATGTTTATTTAGGTGCATATATATGGTAATTTGGGAGCCTCACTTTAGGCACCGAGGATTGCAAATTCCTGGCCCAAATCACCAGTGCTACGTCATATGGGCCCCAATTCCAGAAAGTATTTACGCAAGCCTAGATAACACTTGGTCCGGCCTTGAGTGCAGGGGACTGGACTAGATAACCTCTCGAGGTTCCTTCCAGTTCTATGATTCTACGATTCTATGTGCTTAACTCCTGTGTTAGTCAATGGGACTCCAGTACACATGGTTTCCCAACTAGGGATGGAGTTAGGTTCTTGTTTAAGTGCTTCCTGAGTCAGGGCCATAGGTAGCTTTGGAGTCCTTCCCTGCAAAAAACTATCCGGTCGGAGCCTACAATAGGTAACAACGTTATAAGGCAACATAGCATGGCTAGAACCGTGCATGAAAAAAAAAACAACCCATCAGCAGGACAGTGCGTGGCTTAGAGAAAAAGCATCTTCCAGAATTGTGTTGTAGAAACGGATGCCTGTGGATAAATGTCAACAGCAAAACTAGTTGCTGCTGTGAAAATGAACTGTCCTTTGCAGTGCTAAGATACACCCGGGTTTATTCAAGGATGGGAATGACTTCATTCCAAACCTGAGCCATTTGGGATCTTGCCTCGGTGCAGAACATGGCGAAAAGCACAGCAAAATGCTGAACTGAAGTCGTCGGGCTGAGCTCACAGAGTAATATTTCAAAGCAAGTGGGGAATGCTCAGGTCTGGGGGCTGGAACGGTGACAAAGAGAAGAGCCAGGCTATTGTACAGGCAGTGGGACTATCCTCCAATTGTAAACTAGGATACGGGTATTAGCTGACATGTGGAAAACACCAGACGCTCAGTTAGGTCGTTCGCCAGATTCACATTGATTAGGAGCAAGAAAACAGCTTCTTTGCTTTCAGGAACGATCGCGCCGGTTGTTAAGCCTTGTAAATTTTGGCTCTGCTGAAGGTCCTCTTCTCTTTGAAGTGCGCTGGTGGGTCAGGCAAAAGAAATGAGAGCCAGATGTACAGAACCTTCAGATGTCCAGGGCAGGAGCAGGGGAGGGAGAAAGAAAGAAGCCTCCAAGCGAGGCATCACCACAGGGATCTTACTGTGGAAAGCCCCATTTTTGTCTCTCTCGCTGGGCGCAGTAAGAAGGTGCCTTGACGCTGAAGTTCTTTTTTCCCCCCAGAGGAAGAAGCAAGGTGAGTTTCTCTCCCATCCCACCCCAACCAGCGTGCCTCATATCTCACCACACAGGATGCCTCTTGGCAGCTTCTGGGTGCCGATCTGGCCCTTGTTGAGGGGCCTAAATGGGAGCTGAGCTTCTTTGAGAAATCCGGCCTGGATTGTGAGTTCGGAGCGCTTAGAAACGTGGCCCCCCACCTGCGTGATCTCTCTGCCTGAGACGAACCGCAATGGGGGGTTTTGTGACAGTGAGATTCGTCCAGGCTTTGTCCAGACAAAGTAACTGCACTAAGACCCACCAAATTCATTTCATGTCAGCTACCGGCAAGCTATGGCTTTGGGCCACGCCTGGCCAGGCGTGGGCTGGAACGATCATCCTAGAACAGAACGGCTCTGTTTCTCAAACCATCTAGCCCTCCAGGAATATTGCCATGTTTGCCTTTATCTGTAATATTGGTATCTTTTATTAATTATTATTGTATTCGGAGTCAAGAGCCCTCCACACCTTATACATCTGAATTAATATTAGGCTGTATTATTCACTCTACTTTTGGCATCTGCAGCAAACAGTTCTGTCAAGGCATTCATTTCCCCCTCCTTTTGAGTTCTTTAGTTCTATAACTTTGTATTAGATTCATAACACGTAACTGCTCACTTGTATTACACCTGGAAGCCCCGTGACAGGGGCGGGGCTTTCCGGTGGTGCAGCCTAGTGGTTAAGTCATTGGCTCCCAGCTCTCCCCCTGTCTCCAGCATCCCTTGCCAGCAATCACTGCAATGCTGTGGCAGCCCACCTTTCGGCCAATAGCAACTCAGCCCTCCGGCCAGGTCTCCAGTCGAATTTATTCCCTTCCAGGGTGACGAGTCCAGCCAAAAATCTATAGTCCCATGTCCCCATAAAAGAAAGGGTCTTCTGCCCACCTCTGGGCCCCCTGTCGGTGTCACTCAGGTCTTACAGCATCTCTATCCTCTCCTTTTCTCCATGGGGGGAGGGTTTATGGCTGCCAGGGGACCCTAAATGTTGATTTTTCAATAAGTCTTGAAACACTGGGGATGATGCAGAAGGCCGGATGAAAGCTAATGTCATGCCAATATTTAAAAAGGGTAAACGGGATGACCCGGGTAATAACAGGCCCGTCAGCCTGACATCAACCCCAGGCCAGATAATGGAGCAGCTGATACAGGACTCTATTAATAAAGAATTACCCCAGAGTACTTTGGGGCTGCCTCCCCGGGCCACTTCCTAGGTCCTAGGTGTGGTCAAGTGCCTCGTCAGTGATCCTCCAGAAGCTAGGGTGAATGGTCCCTGCTCTTAGGGAAAAGCGAGCTGCTCCAGAACTCTCCTCTCCCAGCGTGGGGTTTGTAACCCCCACCGGAGAGGAGGACTCCTTGGTGTTAGCTGCTGTACAAAGACGTGGCCACTGCCCTTGGAGAGCTCCTGGTCTAGCCAAACCAAGCACAGGAGGGGAAGGAGAGATAAGGTGACTTGCTCAAGGTCATGCGCCGAGAGGATCATGAGAACCAGGAATAGAACCCAGGTCTCCTAAGCACCAGGCTAGTGTCCTGTCCACCAGAGGATGCTTCTGTGCCTGCTCCTTTCTTTGGCCTCTGGGGCTGGCTCCTCCTTGGAATTTCTTTCTTCCCCAAGGTTACACGGCTGGGGAAGGGGGGAGCTGCCACATGGCTCTGCCCTGCACGGTGCTGGATCCAGGGGTTGCTAGGGAGGGGGGGTGACCCTGGCTGGGCTGCACCCCCACAATGCTGCATTCCCTGTTTAAATGCGGATCTGGCCACATTGATCCTAGCACGCGTCACCTCCAATCTGAATGATGGTAACTCAGAGTATCTGGGCCTAAAGGGGGCTGCAAGGCAGAAGCCCCAGCTCATGTGTAATATGGCTACCAGCCTCTTCAGGTCAGGATCTAGCTACATCAGCAGCTGCGTCTCCGTCCATGACCCCTCAAGGCAGCTGTGCTCCTCTGGGCAGGCAAGAGCTGGAAAAGAATTGTCCTGCTTGGGAGGGGTACAACTGTGGAACGGGCTTCTAGATGTGCTGGGCCCAGGCCAGTGTCTGGCCCCCTTCCGGGCATGCTGCAAAGACCCTTCTTTCTGACAGAGACATTTCCACTGCGATCAGAGTCTCTCTGTCACTGGACTGGCTGCTAGAGGAGGACACAGACCCATGCTGTAGTAGAGTTCATGCTGTATGGGAGCTAGGGATGCCAATAGTCTAATGGCCAGTAACCGGAACCCCGAGGCCCTGCCCCTGCTCCGCCTCTTCCCTCGAGGCCCCGCCCCTGCTCCGCCTCTTCCCCAAGGCCCCATCCCTGCTCCGCCTCTTCCCCCGAGGCCCCATCCCTGCTCCGCCTCTTCCCCCGAGGCCCCATCCCTGCTCCGCCTCTTCCCCCGAGGCCCCACCCCTGCTCCGCCTCTTCCCCCAAGGCCCCATCCCTGCTCCGCCTCTTCCCCCGAGGCCCCATCCCTGCTCCGCCTCTTCCTTTGAGGCCCCGCCCCTGCTCCACCTCTTCCTTCAAGGCCCCGCCCCTGCTCCGCCTCTTCCTTCAAGGCCCCGCCCCTGCTCCGCCTCTTCCCCCCAAGGCCCCGCCCCTGCTCCGCCTCTTCCCCCAAGGCCCCTCCCCTGCTCTGCCTTTTCCCCCCCAAGGTCCCACCCTTGCTCCGCATCTTCCTTCGAGGCCCCGCCCCTGCTTCACCTCTTCAAGGCCCCGCCCCTTCTCTGCCTCTTCCCACCCCCCCCCCCAGATTAAAAAAAAAAGGACATCAGGGCTTGTCAAATGGCACCCGGACACAAGCTGAAACCCGGACTGTCCCGGTGAAAACCGGACGGGTGGCAACCCTACTGGGAGCAGAGACCAGCAGAAGACACATCAAGCTCGCAAGGGATGAACGTGCCATCTGAACTAATTTACCTGTCAAGTGCTACGGTGCTTACGGTGAGGGGTGCTAGAGAAAATTATAAGACAAACAAAGACTGAGAGAAATATTCATGGCATTTTCCCGGCCAATAAAGCAGCAGGTCCCTTCTTATAATCTAAAGGCCTGGTCTTCTTATGGAGCATAGCGCTTGCTACCATGAATAGCCCCATTTGCACCAAATTGCCCCTTACGTGGTGTATAACGGGCTCAGCCCAGATTAATTTCTCACATTCCTTCCTGGCCTTTGTTACGGTCATGTGCTTTTGTGCTGTTTGGCTTAACGTTCAGAATCACTAAGACCTCGTCTAATAATATCTACCACTGGCTGAGGTTTCGCGAAAGATAAACCTACGCACCCCACGCCTGTGGTGACTGTATTAGCCGCAAACAATAAAGGATTCCAAGGATCTGAAAGCCACAACTGTCGTCTCTGGCTCTTGGGTAGTGTTATAAAAATCACCCCCCCCCCAGTGACTGTACATCCAGTACTAGGTCTTGCTTAACTGCACTGTTAATTGAAGCAATTCCAGCCAGGAATCCATGCGGAGAAAGGAATCTCCTTTGATTTAAGGGGCTAGCAGCCAGACACGCCGTGAGCCCTGTTGGGTCTCACAAGCTGGGCTGGGTCAGGACTTGGAAAGGTCTCTGGGCAGGGGGCGGAATGAAGCGGCCACTGGAAGGGGTGATGGTGACTTGGCAGGTGACACTTCCCTTTTGGAGCATTGAACCAGTTCCCCAGGATGGTGCTGGGAGCGCTGTGAGACTCCAGGCACAGCCCGGCATCAGCAGGGCAGGCTTCCCAGTCACTCTGGCTCAGCTGACCTCTGAACATAGCTCTCTACCAGGTGGGACCTGCCTCCAGGGTTAACCGTTGCTGGAATTTGCAGACCTGGGGTTTCAAATCCTGCTCCCGGAGCCGACGACATTAGGAATGAGATGTAAAACTGACCGGGGTTCTCTTCCCAGCCCTGTCGATGACTTTCTCCGTATCCCTGGGCAAGGCACATCAGCAATCTCCGTGCCTCGGTTTCCCCCCTGTAATAGAGCGATAATGATACTTGCCCACCTTTGCGAGGCACTTTGGGATCCACAGGTGAGAGCTAAGGGTCTTCATTGAAATTTAGTATCCAAGATTCCATGGGGCCTGGTGGAAGCACAGGCAGAGCCAGGGGTTAGGGTGACCAGACAGCAAGTGTGAAAAATCGGGATGGGGGTGGGAGGGTAATAGGAACCCATATAAAAAAAAAGCCCCAAATATTGGGATTCTCCCTATAAAATCGGGACATCTGGTCACCCTACCAGGGGTCTGTCTCACCCACTAACCCACCTCCCATAGTAGCCAGCACCAGATGCTTTAGATTTACGAGCTTCTGAACCCCAGGGACCAGTCCAAATTTCAACCCGAGTCTCCACACATGAATCTTGTGCCTACCGAACCCCCAGGTAGTTTAAACAGGATGCTGCTCACAGTCAAACGGCTGCTGTGGTCTTCTGACCCAGAAGTGGCTGCATTGCCACGTTTAAGGTACATGCACCGTATACGATATCAGCTGTGAAGTACTTTAGGATGAAAGGTGCTGTGAAGTAGAAACATCAGGTCACACTGCCGGTAAGATAGATGGGGCAGCGGGGGTGACATTGCATGACTGATATTAAGGCAAAGCTCCTTTTTAGAGAACTTAGACAGGTGTGGAGACTGCAGAACATGGCAGCACCAGACATGCTGGCTTCCCCCTAATGGCCAGCCCCTATCCTAGCTGGCAATCGAGAGGTGAAAGGACCTGCAGCCCATAATCAGTTCCAGGATCTATCAGTTCCCCTGACCATCACCTGGCTCTTTGAACTGGCAGCACGCTAAGGATTTTGGTAGACAAGGAGTTTGCATTTTTCAAGCCCTCAAAGATTCCACGTTCTCAAGAGAAAAGGCGTATAGGCAGCTCCTGTAAGCAAGTTTTGCCTGTCTATAGCTCTGTTCATCGGAGGATCACCAAGTACCTTACAACCTCTCCACAGCCCCCATGAAATAGCGAGTATTCCCCCCACTTACAGCTGGGGAAACTGAGGCACGGGGCGGGAGAGAGATTTGCACAGTGGGTCTGTGTGAGAGCTGAGAAGAGACAAGGGGCTGGATATCCTGGCTCCTGGCGCTGTAGCCGCAGGACCAGCCCCTTCTCACACCCTCATCCCCCTCTCTCAGGGCTGGAAATGGGGTTCTCAGGCTGGTTGACGTCTCTGTGGTAGTGTTCTCCATGGTGCTGCTAAGGAGGACAGACAAGGTTGCTCTCCTCATCTTCTCCTAGCCTGTCTGACTCCCCCCCCCGAAACATTGCATCTAGACTTGAGCTGAACTGTTTCCCTGCATACAGTGTTGTCTCTCTCTCACGCTGGATGCCTCGTCGCAAAGGGAGGGGCCGGTTAGAACGGAGACTCCTGCAGCTCCAAAACGCCTTGACCTGCACAGGTTTGACTAGGAATCAAGCAGCTAGACTCTAGCACTTAATGACTAGCAAGGGAGGAAAGATGTTCTTGTAGCTAAGGCACTGGGGTGGGCGTCATTTCCCAGCTCTGCTACAGACTCGGGTAAGCAGGACTGTGATGGGTTGGATCACAGAAACCCCCTTGGGAGCTGCCAGCTGATGTGCAAAGGCTACTTCTGTTTCTGTTCTCCCTGCCAGCTCAGTGGCTCCAGCACCCTGTCTTGCTGAAGCCAGACACACCCGTCTGCTCCAGACACAGACCCAGGGTCTGAATAACCTGTCCCAAAGCTGCAGGTTTACCTGAAAACAGCTCACAGAAGTGTGCTTGCCCTTAGCACTCAGATGCCCAATTCCCAATGGGGTCTAAACCCAAATAAATCCGTTTTACCCTGTATAAAGCTTATACAGGGTAAACTCATAAATTGTTCGCCCTCTATAACACTGATAGAGAGATATGCACAGCTGTTTGCTCCCCCAGGTATTAATACATACTCTGAGTTAATTAATAAGTAGAAAGTGATTTTATTAAATACAGAAAGTAGGATTTAAGTGATTCCAAGTAGTAACAGACAGAACAAAGTAAGTTACCCAGCAAAATAAAATAAAATGCGCAAATCTATGTCTAATTGCACTAAATATAGATAAGATCCTCACCAGTTCCAAAATGTTCCCTTTTACAGGCTAATCTTCTTTTAGCCTGGGTCCAGCAATCACTCACACCCCCTGTAGTTACTGTCCTTTGTTTCAGTTTCCTTCAAGTATCCTGGGGGGGTGGAGAGGCTTCTTCTTTAGCCAGCTGAAGACAAAATGGAGGGGTCTCCCACGGGTTTAAATAGACTGTCTCTTGTGGGTGGAGACCCCCTCCTCACCCTCTGTAGAATCCAGTCACAAAATGGAGATTCGGAATCACATGGGCAGGTCACATGCCCATGCATGACTCAGGACTGCAGGTAGCAGCCATTACCCACATGGTATCTTGCATGTCTCCAGGAAGACTTCTTATGTGGATTGGAGCATTCCAAGATGCATTGTTCCCCGACCGGGTACTTAACCTAGTGAATTCCTTCCTAAAGAGGCTGACCAAATGCCTCACAAACCTTACCTAGAGATCAAGCAAGTATACAATCCATATTCTTAACCTCAAGTACAAAATGATATATGTGTACAAAAGGGATGAATAGATATAGTAGACCATAACCTTTACAGAGATATGTATCTGGCACAGGCAGCACAAAACATATTCCCGTTATGTCATATGCCCACAAAGCCTTATGGGAGGTACCGTCACAAGGACCAATCCCCAACTATTTTTTTTGCCCCAGATCCCTAAATGGCCCCCTCAAGGATTGAACTCAGAAGCCTGGGTTTAGCAGGCCAATGCTCAAACCACTGAGCTATCCCTCCCCCTCAAACATGGGTAATCTACTAAGGACCCTTGTGCCTGCCAGAGCGACCACGGTTGATGGCATCACACCAGCCATGGTGTAGTGAAGTTCCCAGATCTGGCTCAGTCCTGCAAATCCACAAATCTCTGGGGCGGCCACCACCAGGTCCTGCACCCCTTCCCATGTGGCTGGAGAGTTTGAGAGCCCAGTGTGCTGGGGTGTTTTGTCTATCCTGGAGCCATGGCCGAAGAGCATGCAATGCCACAAGGGAGGCCAGATCTCTCCAAAACGGAGACTTTTCACTCAGTGTCAAACCACTTTACACTCCGGATTTGGTGCTGACAGAGCTTATGGAAGGCATCTAGCTGCTCCAAGTCTGCCTGTAAGAGGGTTCAGGTTTCTGACCCATAGAGCAATACAGGTAGGACACAGGTCTGACCGATCCTGAACTGTGTCTCAATGCAAAGATATCCTGGAATACTTTCCCCTTAAATGCCTGAGCAAACTGAACCCATCTCTACCTGTCTAGTCCTTGAAGGACTCTAAATTAATTAATATAATTGAAATGCTGATGGGTTAGTATTTATTCCAAATACCAATTATCTGTGAAGACAACTGAGACCTAAGTGCAGCCAACCCACAAGCAGAAAAGGAGGGAAAAGTTTGTCCAATAAACTATTCAGTGGAATAATTTTCATAGCACTGGTTCATTCACTGTAACCCAGCCATATTGGCATTCTCTATGAAGATCGGTCATCGGTGAAGCAAAGATTCACCGAGAACTTAATTAGATTGAGTCAGTAGAGAGACTGTAATTATCAATAGGCAAAGCAGCCAGGATAATATAAGAACCGACCCCTTGCCTTAACCGTCACCCAGAATTAGAAGCTGAGCCAGATTAGATGATTGATTGATAAGAAAAGAAGATAGATTCAAAACTATCTACCTATATGGCCCCTATCCTGTAGTATCTGGGGCCCAAATCCTCAAATCCTGGCACCCAAATACTGAAGTGTTTAGCAAATGATCTTCCCCATCTCAAGCTAATTATAACAGGGAGATCCCAGAACAGCCCCTAACTTCTCTGAGGAGGATGTGAAGGGTGCTGAGGTTTTATTGTGCTGGTCCCCTGCATGGGGTTAATTTCGCCCTCTTTGTGTCAGCGGTGTCACATAGAAGGCATTTGTGAGGGGAAAGCAAACCCTGGTACTTAAACTAAAGAGAGAGAGAAGGTCCCAAAACTTCTCACTTCTGCAGGGCCTTTTGCCTGACGATCTCAACAGGCTTGATGCAGGCTCGTTAAGGTCACAACTAGAGCCAGTCAACATTTTTCTGACAGAAGGGGTTTTTTTCGCTGGAGAATAGGGTTTTGTCAAAAATGACATTTTTCACTGAAAAAATCTTGGTGGGTTTTGAAGAAATTCTTCAATGTTCTGGAATGTTTTGTTTAGAAACCCCCCCCCTCAACGTTTTTCATTTTGAAATGGTGGGTTCCCCCCCCCACGCACTTTCTGATGCTCTCCCAACTTTTGCTAATTTGAAAGCAACTCTAGAGCACTGGAAAGGGAAGGGAACCAAATCCCACTTTTTCAAACTTTTTTTTTTTTGTTAACTGTTTTAAGGAAACAAATTCATGGTTCAGTTTTGTTCCAAAATTTCCTGGGAGAAATCAGAAGGACAATTTTCCTGTGAAAAAATACACAGGGAACCCCTCCCCCCAATTTTTGACCAACTCTTCTCACAACCCCTCTGTGAAGCATGGCCCAGATTCACAAAGGTATTTAGGAGCAGCCCCGGCCTGTGTCCTCTCCCCCAGGGCACACCGCCCAGGGCAGGTGGAGGGCCTGAGGCTCCCCACAACGGCCTGGGCTCCTTGGGTGGCTCTTAATGGTCCAGCCTGGCCAGGGGGCAGGATCTCAGGGATGAAGAGGGACAGAGGGTGGATTGTGGCTGGAGAGCTGAGTTGCAGAAGAGGCGCTAACTCTGTGGCGGGCCCACCTAGGACCTGGCTCCAGAGTGGCAGTCGGGGGGCCGGCGTTCCACAAGAGGACCAGGGAACTGAAGAGAAGCCCAACACACTGTGGTTTAAGTTGTACTTGGGGACCCAGGAGAAAGCCTCAGGATAGCGTTGCCAACTTTCTAAACTCACAAAACCGAACACCCCTGCCCCGCCCCTTCCCTGAGGCCCCGCCCCTACTCGCTCTATCCCCCCACCCTCTGTTGCTCGCACTCCCCCACCCTCACTCACTTGCACTGGGCTGGGGCAGGGGGTTGGGGTGGAGGAGGGGGGTGAGGGCTCCGGCTGGGTGTGCCGGGCCTGGGGTGGGGTTGGGGATGCGGGAGAGGGCTCCGGGCTGGGGCAGGGGGTTGGAGTGTGTGTGGGGAGGGGGGGTGAGGACTCCGGCTGGGGAGGCAGGCTCTGGGGTGGGACACAGGATGAGGGGTTTGGGGCACAGGAGGGGGTGCTGGGCTGGGGCTGAGGGATTCAGGGTCCAGGCTCCAGCTCAGGGTGTGGACTCTGGGGCGGGTCTGGGATGATGGGTTTGGGGTGAAGGAGGGGGCTCTGGGCTGGGGCAGGGTATTGGAGGGGTGCAGGCTCCAGGAGGGAGTTTGGGTGAGGGAGGGGACTCTGGGCTGGGGCAGGGTGTTGGGTGGGGGGGCAGGGGGAAGGCTCCAGTAGGGAGTTTGGGTGAGGGAGGGGACTCTAGGCTGGGGCAGGGGGGGGGGGGGGGGGGGGGGGCGGGCCCGGGGGGGGGGTGGGGGGGGGGGGGGGGTCTGGGGGGGGGGGGGGGGGGGGGGGGGGCTGGGGGGGGGGGGGGGGGGTGGGGGGGGGGGTGGGGGGGGGGGGGGGGTCTGGGGGGGGGGGGGGGGGGGGGGGGGGGCTGGGGGGGGGGGGGGGGGGTGGGGGGGGAGGGGGGGGGCTGGGGGGGGGGGGGGGGTGGGGGGGGGGGGGGGGGCGTGGGGGGGGGGCGGGGGGTTGTGGGGGGGCAGGGTGCAGGCTCCAGGAGGGAGTTTGGGGGAGGGAGGGGACTCTAGGCTGGGGCAGGGGGGGGGGGGGGGGGAGGGGGTGGGGGGGGGGGGGGGGGCGGGGGGGGGCCCGCGGGGGGGGGGGGGGGGGGGGGGGGGCGCGGGCTCGGGGGGGGGGTTGGGGGGGGGGGGGGGGGTCGGGGGGGGGGGGGGGGGTGGGGGGGGGGGTGGGGGGGGGGCAGGGTTCAGGCTCCAGGAGGGAGTTTGGGTGAGGGAGGGGACTCTAGGCTGGGGCAGGGGGGGGGGGGGGGGGGGGGGGCGGGGTCCCGCCACGGGGGGGGTGGGGGGGGGAGGGGGGGGCCTGGGGGGGGGGGGGGGGGGTGGGGGGGGAGGGGGGGGGCTGGGGGGGGGGGGGGGGGGTGGGGGGGGGGGGTTGGGGGGGGGGGGGGGACTCGGGGCTGGGGCGGGGAGTGGTGGGGGGGCAGGGTGCAGGCTCCAGGAGGGGGGGTGGGGGAGGGGGGGGGGGGGGGGGGGGGGGCACGGGGGGGGGGGGGGGGGGGGGGGGGGTGTGGGGGGGGGGCAGGGTTCAGGCTCCAGGAGGGAGTTTGGGTGAGGGAGGGGACTCTGGGCTGGGGCAGGGGGGGGGCAGGGTGCAGGCTCCAGGAGGGAGTTTGGGTGAGGGAGGGGACTCTGGGCTGGGGGGGGGGGCAGGGTGCAGGCTCCAGGAGGGAGTTTGGGTGAGGGAGGGGACTCTAGGATGGGGCAGGGAGTTGGGGTGCTGGAGCAGGTTCAGGGTGCGGGGTCCCCGCGGCGCTTACTGCGGCTCCCAGGAAGTGGCCGCCAGGTCCCTGCAGTGCAGCCCCTGGGTGCATGGGCTGCCAAGGAGGCTCCGCTCGCGCCTGCAGGCACCGCCCCCGCAGCTCCCATTGGTGGTGGATCCCAGCCAATGGGAGTGGCAGCGCCGGCACTAGGGGCAAGGGCAGTGCGCGGTGCCTCCCTGGCCACCCAGGCACCTAGGGGCCGCAGGGACCTGGCGGCCGCTTCCTGGAGCCATGCAGAGCTAGGCAAGCGGGGAGCCTGCCTTAGCCCCGGGCCCCCGCTGTGCTGATGACCGGACTTTTAACGGCCCGGTCGGCCGCAAGGGTCCCTTTCCGACCAGGCGTTCCGATTGAAGAACAGACACCTGGCAACCCTACCTCAGGAGTCAGGGCTGTGAGAGGAGTGAGAAGAAAGGGGCAAAAGACCTTTTGTTGATGTTCCTTTCGGGCTATCGGTGAAGGCGGTATTGGTTTGGGGACTTGGCGTACCCTGGTAGGGGACTGAATTTTTAAGTGACCTGGCCAGGGGGCTAGGCCACAGACAGGGACGGCTCTAGCTTTTTTGCCGTCCCCCCCAAAAAGGGCGGCTGGACTGCCGCAGGGAGCACGTGGAGGGCGGTGAAGGCGGCTCGCAGGGGGGTGAAGCGCGGCACCCGCCCGCTCCCTCCACCCGTGGGCAGTCAGGCGCTGCAGCCCGCTCGCAGCTGGGCAAGAGGGGCTCCCCCCTCCGGCATTGGGGTGCCTCTCCCGCAGAGCCCCCGGGGGCTGCAGGAGGTGCTGGCTCAGCCGCTCCTTTAAAGGCGGCTCGGCCGGGCCGGGCTCAGAGCGGCTCGGGAGGCGGAGGCCAGTGCAGGCGGCGGGGAGTGGCGCGTCCCGGGGAGCCCGGCGGCACGGTGAGCGGCGGGGATCGCTAGTTCCTGCCCCCCCTGGGCCGGGGTCCCTGCCCCGGCTGGGCTGGGACTGGCGGAGTGTGGGGAGCCGGCCGGGGGCTCCGGAGCTGCGGACCGGGCTGTCAAAGCAAAGCAAAAAAAAAAAAAAAAAGAACCACGGCAGGGCGGCCGGAATGTGCCACCCCAAGATTGGCTGGAATGCCGCCCCTTACAATGTGCCGCCCCAGGCACGTGCTTTCTCGTCTGGTGCCTGGAGCCGGCCCTGGCCACAGAAGACCCAGATGGAGGTGACCAAGGGGAAGACCCAGCAACTCACGCCCCCAGCCACAAGGGGGCACTGGCCAGTGACTTGCTTCTGTGCACATGGGCCTTGCTCTGGGGCAGGACCCTAGAACAATTACGATTTGCCATTTGTCAAATGAGGCTGAGAGAGGTGAAGTCATTTGCCCCAGGAGATACAGTACACAAATGGCACGGCTGGGACTAGAACCCTGACTCCCAATTCCCCTCTGCTACTCTAACCACTAGACCCCACTCCTCTTCCAGAGCAGGGACTAGAACAGGGGCATCTCTTGCACCAATAACTAGGCCAACACTCTACATTTAATACAGAACATGTTGCCTTATCTTAGAATGGCATCTGTTGCTTCAGCTAAACCGAACACCATGAAATAAAGAAATCCTTCTGAAATAAGTCTATCCGGTAGTCACTCTGGGCCGTTCATTCTGCAGGGAGAAGACCTCTTCCCCTGTGATTTAAGCAGTCTGTGATGTTGCTCCATCTTCTCTTCCAGCATAAGAAGCATGGGGTTATCCCAACACATTATTATACACTCTGGGGTGTCTTATTACTTGAAATATGCTGAACAAATATAACTGAGTAGCTTATCTTGGCTGGGGCACATTCCATAAAAGCGTCCCAGCTCAGTTCTCAGAGGCTCTCTCCTGGTTCAAGGAAAGTATATCTCCCCATTCTGCCTCTTCCATACTCTTTCCAGGCTGTCTTCATTCTGTGCTCTGCTCATTAGTTTTTCTCATCTACCTACTCCTCCATTTTCATTCTGGCGTTTCCTTGCTTTGCTTGTCATTGAGAGCAGGTTAGTTTTACAGACAGATTCAGGATAAGAATGAGGATGTTGATGGATGATTTGTTCATTATTATGTCATAGATTTTTATTTTATTTTAAAAATTGTATATTTTTGTTATTAGATTTTAACCCCCTCTAGTCTGACCTCCTGCATAGCACAAGCCATGGAATCTGACCCAAGGATTTCTGCAGTTGAGGGAATTTTTCATTCTATGTACATACAAACTCTCTTGAGCCCCATCACTTTTGGTTGAATAATAAACTTTATACTGTCTTAAACATCTTTACAAGTTGATGTACAAATTACAGAGGGATCACTTTGTCCAGCACCAAAGTGCAGCCACCTCTGGGGGGAAGCATGGCAGCTGTTTAGCAGCACACAGCGATGCTACCTGAGAGCATAGGACAGAAAAAGGAAAAGAATTTCTCCAATTCCATCCGCAGGGAGAAAATAGAGAGGAAAAATAGAACGCCAACACCAGAATTTGGTGAGAAGGACACTGGGATTAATTTCTCCCCCTACATCCCCTCCAAAAATACCAAAGTTCAAGGACTGGTGGAAATAAAATAAGTTACACTAAGAAAATGCCCAAACTCCTCATTAATTCATAGATCCCAAGGATAGAAGGGACCGTTGTGATCATCTAGACTGACCTCCTGTATAGCACATGCCAAAGACCTACCCTACAATAATTCCTAGAGCCGAGCTTTTAGAAAAACAACCAATCTTGATTGAAAAATGGTGAATGATGAAGAATCCACCAAGACCCTTGGTAAATCGTTCCAAGGGTTAATTACTCTCACCCATTAAAAATTTACACCTTATTTCCAATCTGAAGTTGTCTAGCTTCAACTTCCAGCCATTGGATCATGTTAGACCTTCCTCTGCTAGATTGAAGAGCCCATTATTAAATGTTTGTTCTTATAGACTGTGATCAAGTCACCCTTGAACCTTTTCTTTGTTAAGCCAAATAGATTGAGCTCCTTGAGTCTATCACTATAAGGCAAAAACAACAAGGAGTCCGGTGGCACCTTAAAGACTAACAGATTTATTTGGGCATAAGCTTTCGTGGGTAAAAAACCCACTTCTTCAGATGCATGGAGTGAATGTTTTTGTGGATACAGACTAACACGGCTACCCCCTGATACTTATCACTATAAGGCAGGTTTTCTAATCCTTTAATCATTCTCGTGGCTCTTCTCTGAACCCTCTCCAGTTTATCAACATCCTTCTTGAAATTGTGGGCACCAGAACTGGACACAGTGGTCCAGTAGTGGTTGCTATTCCTACTCAAGATTCTCCTGTTTATGCATCCCAGGATCAACTCCAATAGGAAACTCCAATATCTTGTACTGCTTGGCAGAGTGCTGACAATATTGAACTAAAACTTAAAGAAAACAAAGATTGTTTATGCTATGATCATTACTCCATCTACCTGATTTTCTGCATGATCCCACTTCTGGAACCTTGTCTGACCCTGCTGTGTGCTTACTCCCACTGACTATATCACCTCTGAACTATCAGACTACACAATGTAGTATAGGTGTCCATTCTAGGATGCATGTAGCCCACCTTTGGCTTAGATCCCATAGCTCCAAGAGGTGTAAAATGTTTCTGTTCATCTCAATAGTGTGTTAACTCTGAAGCCTAATGACCAACATGCAAATGTTAATGTTATTTACTTTGCAAAATTGCCATGAAAATGTAGAAGCCTGGCACAAAATCTACCTGCCCACCCTTACTATGACAACAATGGTGACTGGCCTTTACAGATACCGTAAATAGACAGGTTAGAGCAACAAGGCTGGATATTAGACAGTCTTAAAAGCAACAGTGACTGTTGGAACAAAGAAACGAGGGGAGGCTTTTGGGCACAATCTCTCTTTCTCCACAGTGTGTTTCATCTCAGAGGCATGAGGTGGCAGCTGTGAGCAGAACTGTTACCACTTGTTCCTAGTTTACAGCTCAGGGCTGATCCTTGAATTCTTAATAGCAAGAGGCTAAAATGATTTATTCTCTGGAAACACTAGCAGATTTCCACTGTGAGCTTTTATCATAATTACAGGTATAAAATGTCAATTGCACAGATTACATTTCTCTTCCAAACCACGCCAAGCGTTTTATGTGCAAATGTAGTGATTTTAAAAGGCATTTGACAGATAGCCCCAGAAGCGTAAGTCTCCTGCGCATCCTGCAGAACATGGGCAGCAGCAACACAAGCTTCCCTAACACCAGCCTGACCAGACCACCTCTAGGGGCAAAAGAGGGAGCTCAGTTTCCATGACTGCTACAGTCCAAAGGCTGCCTCCTTTGGGACCACAAAGGGCACTTCTGTGATGTAAGTACATGTCTAGTGATAACTGGGATGGGAGATGCCAGGCAGTCAAACAGCCATCAGATGATACTAATTCCTAGTCATGTAATGCCACACCCCTGGGTGGGTTGTCAGCAGTGAGAATTGAACCTTAATTGATCTTAAAGCATGAGCCCCTACAGCATAAGTTAAAAGGTCCCCCGCTGTTAGGCAGGGTCATAGAATCATAGAATATCAGGGTTAGAAGAGACCTCAGGAGGTATCTAGTCCAACCCCCTGCTCAAAGCAGGACCTAATCCCAACTAAATCATCCCAGCCAGGGCTTTGTCAAGATGGGCCTTAAAAACCTCTAAGGAAGGAGATTCCACCACCTCCCTAGGTAACCCATTCCAGTGCGTCACCACCCTCCTAGTGAAATAGTGTTTCCTAATATCCAACCTAAACCTCCCCCACTGCAATTTGAGACCATTGCTCCTTGTTCTGTCATCTGCCACCACTGAGAACAGCCGAGCGCCATCCTCTTTGGAACCCCCCTTCAGGTTGTTGAAAGCAGCTATCAAATCCCCCCTCACTCTTCTCTTCTGCAGACTAAATAACCCCACTTCCCTCAGCCTGACTTCTATATGTGCTCCAGTCACCACTAGAGGGGGACAGAGCACCACATTGAATGAGTGTGGGTTACAGTCATTATGCACTGACCCAGATGTGAACTGGAGAATGAATGCTTAATTACCAGCCACCCGGTCCTGCCACCCCAACCATTTTCCAGCCATGCGCCCCGTCACTAGAAACCCAGCAGGCAGACGGAGTCCCTCCAAAGCCCAGCTCTTCCTCCCGCAATGTGAAATGGGGAGAAGACGCAGGGCTTGGAAACCAGTTCAAGGATCAAGGGTCCCGTGGCTGAGCACGCCCTGCCACCAGCCCTCCGAGAGGCTCAAATCTGGGAGAGGGTTGGCCTCACTCAGCCGTTGGGGTCGGATGCAAGGGACAGGAGGTCTCTCCGGTGCGTAGGGCTTTCCAAACACTCTTTGTCGCTCACAGCGCCAAGCAGAGGGGCAGCTCCGCAGTACACTACCTGAGCAACAGATCAGGGCAGTCTCCAGGTGTCGTCTCATAGGCAGCATGATGCTGTGAGCCAGCCTGGAGTTCACAAAGGCCCAGAGTAGAGCTGTCCGCATCTAGTGGTGGCAGGGCCACATAGAGAGGTTGAGTATCCGAGGGGTCGCCGTGTTAGTCTGGATCTGTAAAAGCAGCAAAGAATCCTGTGGCACCTTATAGACTAACAGACGTTTTGCAGCATGAGCTTCCGTGGGTGAATACCCACTTCTTCGGATGCATAGAGAGGTTGACCAGCCTGCTGCCCCTTACCGAAAGGAGAAGGATCTGCTCGCTCAGGCAGCAGGGGCTCCTCTATGAAGATTCCCGAGCTCCCAGGTTTGAGCCACGTTGCTGACAAAACCTGCCGAAGGGCGGGGTGTTATGCGCAGAATGAGGCTTAACAGGCTGGCCCCACTGCAGAAGAAATAGGGTAGAAGGTGTGTTACCTTCGGCTTAGCAGCCTGTGAGCTCAATGAGACTTTACCAGGTGGCCAAAGTTCAAGAAGACAACCCCATCTGTCAGGATAGGTGCCGCCTGCCCTGGATGGGGTCACGTGCTGCGTTTCCGGGTCCAGCTCCAGCACCTTCTGCTATTACTGATGCAGTGGCAGTTGCTGCATAGCACAAGGTCAGAGGCAGGTGCCCCCCGCCCCGTGCTGGACAGCTCCCTCCCACTGAGGATGGGTGGCACTGGAGGCAGACAGCTGCAGAAGTGGCCCATCCAACGGAGTCTCCACATTTGAGAAAAGCACCAGACGGGACGTTCACTCTGTTGAGCTTGGACAGCAGGAGCTGAACCCGTGGTCGTTGAATACAAAATTACTAAAAAGTTCAAGTTAAATATTTTTTAAAAGGCGACCTGGCGTAGTGCCCATGCAGTCAATTGGCTAGAGCTTCCGCTGGCCTGAATCAATGTCTCGCCACTGGAGTCAATGGGGCCAGATCCTCAGCTGGCTGGCTGGCTCCTGAAGTGATCTGCAGCTCCTCATCCTTCCTCCTTCCACACCTGACACTTTGTAACCTGTTCTTCAAGACCCATTGCTGCAAACACAGTTAGGAGCGGAGCGGGGTCCCCAGACCAGAAATGCCCAATCCCCCAGCCAGCTTTGTGGGGAGAGGTTCAGAATCAGAACCCAGATCAGAAACTTTGTGGCTGGTGTGACGGGTTAGTTCACAGAAACCCCCTTGGGAGCTGCCAGCTGATGTGCCAAGGCCACCTCTGTTTCTATTCTCCCCTGCCAGCTACTGGTGGTTCCAGCACTCAATCTTGCTGAAGCCAGATACACCCATCTGCTCCAGACACAGGCCCAGAGTCTGAACCACCTATCCCAAAGCTGCAGGGTTTACCTGAGAACAGCTCACAGAAGTCTGCTTGCCCTTAGCACTCAGATGCCCAATTCCCAATGGGGTCTAAACCCAAATAAATCCGTTTTACCCTGTATAAGCTTTATACAGGGTAAACTCATAAATTGTTCGCCCTCTATAACACTGATAGAGAGATATGCACAGCTGTTTGCTCCCCCAGGTATTAATACATACTCTGAGTTAATTAATAAGTAGAAAGTGATTTTATTAAATACAGATAGTAGGATTTAAGTGATTTCAAGTAGTAACAGACAGAACAAA
>QXTE01000120.1:1920696-2044580 GCA_003942145.1 Platysternon megacephalum
GGGGGGGGGCAGGGTGCAGGCTCCAGGAGGGAGTTTGGGTGAGGGAGGGGACTCTGGGCTGGGGGGGGGGGCAGGGTGCAGGCTCCAGGAGGGAGTTTGGGTGAGGGAGGGGACTCTAGGATGGGGCAGGGAGTTGGGGTGCTGGAGCAGGTTCAGGGTGCGGGGTCCCCGCGGCGCTTACTGCGGCTCCCAGGAAGTGGCCGCCAGGTCCCTGCAGTGCAGCCCCTGGGTGCATGGGCTGCCAAGGAGGCTCCGCTCGCGCCTGCAGGCACCGCCCCCGCAGCTCCCATTGGTGGTGGATCCCAGCCAATGGGAGTGGCAGCGCCGGCACTAGGGGCAAGGGCAGTGCGCGGTGCCTCCCTGGCCACCCAGGCACCTAGGGGCCGCAGGGACCTGGCGGCCGCTTCCTGGAGCCATGCAGAGCTAGGCAAGCGGGGAGCCTGCCTTAGCCCCGGGCCCCCGCTGTGCTGATGACCGGACTTTTAACGGCCCGGTCGGCCGCAAGGGTCCCTTTCCGACCAGGCGTTCCGATTGAAGAACAGACACCTGGCAACCCTACCTCAGGAGTCAGGGCTGTGAGAGGAGTGAGAAGAAAGGGGCAAAAGACCTTTTGTTGATGTTCCTTTCGGGCTATCGGTGAAGGCGGTATTGGTTTGGGGACTTGGCGTACCCTGGTAGGGGACTGAATTTTTAAGTGACCTGGCCAGGGGGCTAGGCCACAGACAGGGACGGCTCTAGCTTTTTTGCCGTCCCCCCCAAAAAGGGCGGCTGGACTGCCGCAGGGAGCACGTGGAGGGCGGTGAAGGCGGCTCGCAGGGGGGTGAAGCGCGGCACCCGCCCGCTCCCTCCACCCGTGGGCAGTCAGGCGCTGCAGCCCGCTCGCAGCTGGGCAAGAGGGGCTCCCCCCTCCGGCATTGGGGTGCCTCTCCCGCAGAGCCCCCGGGGGCTGCAGGAGGTGCTGGCTCAGCCGCTCCTTTAAAGGCGGCTCGGCCGGGCCGGGCTCAGAGCGGCTCGGGAGGCGGAGGCCAGTGCAGGCGGCGGGGAGTGGCGCGTCCCGGGGAGCCCGGCGGCACGGTGAGCGGCGGGGATCGCTAGTTCCTGCCCCCCCTGGGCCGGGGTCCCTGCCCCGGCTGGGCTGGGACTGGCGGAGTGTGGGGAGCCGGCCGGGGGCTCCGGAGCTGCGGACCGGGCTGTCAAAGCAAAGCAAAAAAAAAAAAAAAAAGAACCACGGCAGGGCGGCCGGAATGTGCCACCCCAAGATTGGCTGGAATGCCGCCCCTTACAATGTGCCGCCCCAGGCACGTGCTTTCTCGTCTGGTGCCTGGAGCCGGCCCTGGCCACAGAAGACCCAGATGGAGGTGACCAAGGGGAAGACCCAGCAACTCACGCCCCCAGCCACAAGGGGGCACTGGCCAGTGACTTGCTTCTGTGCACATGGGCCTTGCTCTGGGGCAGGACCCTAGAACAATTACGATTTGCCATTTGTCAAATGAGGCTGAGAGAGGTGAAGTCATTTGCCCCAGGAGATACAGTACACAAATGGCACGGCTGGGACTAGAACCCTGACTCCCAATTCCCCTCTGCTACTCTAACCACTAGACCCCACTCCTCTTCCAGAGCAGGGACTAGAACAGGGGCATCTCTTGCACCAATAACTAGGCCAACACTCTACATTTAATACAGAACATGTTGCCTTATCTTAGAATGGCATCTGTTGCTTCAGCTAAACCGAACACCATGAAATAAAGAAATCCTTCTGAAATAAGTCTATCCGGTAGTCACTCTGGGCCGTTCATTCTGCAGGGAGAAGACCTCTTCCCCTGTGATTTAAGCAGTCTGTGATGTTGCTCCATCTTCTCTTCCAGCATAAGAAGCATGGGGTTATCCCAACACATTATTATACACTCTGGGGTGTCTTATTACTTGAAATATGCTGAACAAATATAACTGAGTAGCTTATCTTGGCTGGGGCACATTCCATAAAAGCGTCCCAGCTCAGTTCTCAGAGGCTCTCTCCTGGTTCAAGGAAAGTATATCTCCCCATTCTGCCTCTTCCATACTCTTTCCAGGCTGTCTTCATTCTGTGCTCTGCTCATTAGTTTTTCTCATCTACCTACTCCTCCATTTTCATTCTGGCGTTTCCTTGCTTTGCTTGTCATTGAGAGCAGGTTAGTTTTACAGACAGATTCAGGATAAGAATGAGGATGTTGATGGATGATTTGTTCATTATTATGTCATAGATTTTTATTTTATTTTAAAAATTGTATATTTTTGTTATTAGATTTTAACCCCCTCTAGTCTGACCTCCTGCATAGCACAAGCCATGGAATCTGACCCAAGGATTTCTGCAGTTGAGGGAATTTTTCATTCTATGTACATACAAACTCTCTTGAGCCCCATCACTTTTGGTTGAATAATAAACTTTATACTGTCTTAAACATCTTTACAAGTTGATGTACAAATTACAGAGGGATCACTTTGTCCAGCACCAAAGTGCAGCCACCTCTGGGGGGAAGCATGGCAGCTGTTTAGCAGCACACAGCGATGCTACCTGAGAGCATAGGACAGAAAAAGGAAAAGAATTTCTCCAATTCCATCCGCAGGGAGAAAATAGAGAGGAAAAATAGAACGCCAACACCAGAATTTGGTGAGAAGGACACTGGGATTAATTTCTCCCCCTACATCCCCTCCAAAAATACCAAAGTTCAAGGACTGGTGGAAATAAAATAAGTTACACTAAGAAAATGCCCAAACTCCTCATTAATTCATAGATCCCAAGGATAGAAGGGACCGTTGTGATCATCTAGACTGACCTCCTGTATAGCACATGCCAAAGACCTACCCTACAATAATTCCTAGAGCCGAGCTTTTAGAAAAACAACCAATCTTGATTGAAAAATGGTGAATGATGAAGAATCCACCAAGACCCTTGGTAAATCGTTCCAAGGGTTAATTACTCTCACCCATTAAAAATTTACACCTTATTTCCAATCTGAAGTTGTCTAGCTTCAACTTCCAGCCATTGGATCATGTTAGACCTTCCTCTGCTAGATTGAAGAGCCCATTATTAAATGTTTGTTCTTATAGACTGTGATCAAGTCACCCTTGAACCTTTTCTTTGTTAAGCCAAATAGATTGAGCTCCTTGAGTCTATCACTATAAGGCAAAAACAACAAGGAGTCCGGTGGCACCTTAAAGACTAACAGATTTATTTGGGCATAAGCTTTCGTGGGTAAAAAACCCACTTCTTCAGATGCATGGAGTGAATGTTTTTGTGGATACAGACTAACACGGCTACCCCCTGATACTTATCACTATAAGGCAGGTTTTCTAATCCTTTAATCATTCTCGTGGCTCTTCTCTGAACCCTCTCCAGTTTATCAACATCCTTCTTGAAATTGTGGGCACCAGAACTGGACACAGTGGTCCAGTAGTGGTTGCTATTCCTACTCAAGATTCTCCTGTTTATGCATCCCAGGATCAACTCCAATAGGAAACTCCAATATCTTGTACTGCTTGGCAGAGTGCTGACAATATTGAACTAAAACTTAAAGAAAACAAAGATTGTTTATGCTATGATCATTACTCCATCTACCTGATTTTCTGCATGATCCCACTTCTGGAACCTTGTCTGACCCTGCTGTGTGCTTACTCCCACTGACTATATCACCTCTGAACTATCAGACTACACAATGTAGTATAGGTGTCCATTCTAGGATGCATGTAGCCCACCTTTGGCTTAGATCCCATAGCTCCAAGAGGTGTAAAATGTTTCTGTTCATCTCAATAGTGTGTTAACTCTGAAGCCTAATGACCAACATGCAAATGTTAATGTTATTTACTTTGCAAAATTGCCATGAAAATGTAGAAGCCTGGCACAAAATCTACCTGCCCACCCTTACTATGACAACAATGGTGACTGGCCTTTACAGATACCGTAAATAGACAGGTTAGAGCAACAAGGCTGGATATTAGACAGTCTTAAAAGCAACAGTGACTGTTGGAACAAAGAAACGAGGGGAGGCTTTTGGGCACAATCTCTCTTTCTCCACAGTGTGTTTCATCTCAGAGGCATGAGGTGGCAGCTGTGAGCAGAACTGTTACCACTTGTTCCTAGTTTACAGCTCAGGGCTGATCCTTGAATTCTTAATAGCAAGAGGCTAAAATGATTTATTCTCTGGAAACACTAGCAGATTTCCACTGTGAGCTTTTATCATAATTACAGGTATAAAATGTCAATTGCACAGATTACATTTCTCTTCCAAACCACGCCAAGCGTTTTATGTGCAAATGTAGTGATTTTAAAAGGCATTTGACAGATAGCCCCAGAAGCGTAAGTCTCCTGCGCATCCTGCAGAACATGGGCAGCAGCAACACAAGCTTCCCTAACACCAGCCTGACCAGACCACCTCTAGGGGCAAAAGAGGGAGCTCAGTTTCCATGACTGCTACAGTCCAAAGGCTGCCTCCTTTGGGACCACAAAGGGCACTTCTGTGATGTAAGTACATGTCTAGTGATAACTGGGATGGGAGATGCCAGGCAGTCAAACAGCCATCAGATGATACTAATTCCTAGTCATGTAATGCCACACCCCTGGGTGGGTTGTCAGCAGTGAGAATTGAACCTTAATTGATCTTAAAGCATGAGCCCCTACAGCATAAGTTAAAAGGTCCCCCGCTGTTAGGCAGGGTCATAGAATCATAGAATATCAGGGTTAGAAGAGACCTCAGGAGGTATCTAGTCCAACCCCCTGCTCAAAGCAGGACCTAATCCCAACTAAATCATCCCAGCCAGGGCTTTGTCAAGATGGGCCTTAAAAACCTCTAAGGAAGGAGATTCCACCACCTCCCTAGGTAACCCATTCCAGTGCGTCACCACCCTCCTAGTGAAATAGTGTTTCCTAATATCCAACCTAAACCTCCCCCACTGCAATTTGAGACCATTGCTCCTTGTTCTGTCATCTGCCACCACTGAGAACAGCCGAGCGCCATCCTCTTTGGAACCCCCCTTCAGGTTGTTGAAAGCAGCTATCAAATCCCCCCTCACTCTTCTCTTCTGCAGACTAAATAACCCCACTTCCCTCAGCCTGACTTCTATATGTGCTCCAGTCACCACTAGAGGGGGACAGAGCACCACATTGAATGAGTGTGGGTTACAGTCATTATGCACTGACCCAGATGTGAACTGGAGAATGAATGCTTAATTACCAGCCACCCGGTCCTGCCACCCCAACCATTTTCCAGCCATGCGCCCCGTCACTAGAAACCCAGCAGGCAGACGGAGTCCCTCCAAAGCCCAGCTCTTCCTCCCGCAATGTGAAATGGGGAGAAGACGCAGGGCTTGGAAACCAGTTCAAGGATCAAGGGTCCCGTGGCTGAGCACGCCCTGCCACCAGCCCTCCGAGAGGCTCAAATCTGGGAGAGGGTTGGCCTCACTCAGCCGTTGGGGTCGGATGCAAGGGACAGGAGGTCTCTCCGGTGCGTAGGGCTTTCCAAACACTCTTTGTCGCTCACAGCGCCAAGCAGAGGGGCAGCTCCGCAGTACACTACCTGAGCAACAGATCAGGGCAGTCTCCAGGTGTCGTCTCATAGGCAGCATGATGCTGTGAGCCAGCCTGGAGTTCACAAAGGCCCAGAGTAGAGCTGTCCGCATCTAGTGGTGGCAGGGCCACATAGAGAGGTTGAGTATCCGAGGGGTCGCCGTGTTAGTCTGGATCTGTAAAAGCAGCAAAGAATCCTGTGGCACCTTATAGACTAACAGACGTTTTGCAGCATGAGCTTCCGTGGGTGAATACCCACTTCTTCGGATGCATAGAGAGGTTGACCAGCCTGCTGCCCCTTACCGAAAGGAGAAGGATCTGCTCGCTCAGGCAGCAGGGGCTCCTCTATGAAGATTCCCGAGCTCCCAGGTTTGAGCCACGTTGCTGACAAAACCTGCCGAAGGGCGGGGTGTTATGCGCAGAATGAGGCTTAACAGGCTGGCCCCACTGCAGAAGAAATAGGGTAGAAGGTGTGTTACCTTCGGCTTAGCAGCCTGTGAGCTCAATGAGACTTTACCAGGTGGCCAAAGTTCAAGAAGACAACCCCATCTGTCAGGATAGGTGCCGCCTGCCCTGGATGGGGTCACGTGCTGCGTTTCCGGGTCCAGCTCCAGCACCTTCTGCTATTACTGATGCAGTGGCAGTTGCTGCATAGCACAAGGTCAGAGGCAGGTGCCCCCCGCCCCGTGCTGGACAGCTCCCTCCCACTGAGGATGGGTGGCACTGGAGGCAGACAGCTGCAGAAGTGGCCCATCCAACGGAGTCTCCACATTTGAGAAAAGCACCAGACGGGACGTTCACTCTGTTGAGCTTGGACAGCAGGAGCTGAACCCGTGGTCGTTGAATACAAAATTACTAAAAAGTTCAAGTTAAATATTTTTTAAAAGGCGACCTGGCGTAGTGCCCATGCAGTCAATTGGCTAGAGCTTCCGCTGGCCTGAATCAATGTCTCGCCACTGGAGTCAATGGGGCCAGATCCTCAGCTGGCTGGCTGGCTCCTGAAGTGATCTGCAGCTCCTCATCCTTCCTCCTTCCACACCTGACACTTTGTAACCTGTTCTTCAAGACCCATTGCTGCAAACACAGTTAGGAGCGGAGCGGGGTCCCCAGACCAGAAATGCCCAATCCCCCAGCCAGCTTTGTGGGGAGAGGTTCAGAATCAGAACCCAGATCAGAAACTTTGTGGCTGGTGTGACGGGTTAGTTCACAGAAACCCCCTTGGGAGCTGCCAGCTGATGTGCCAAGGCCACCTCTGTTTCTATTCTCCCCTGCCAGCTACTGGTGGTTCCAGCACTCAATCTTGCTGAAGCCAGATACACCCATCTGCTCCAGACACAGGCCCAGAGTCTGAACCACCTATCCCAAAGCTGCAGGGTTTACCTGAGAACAGCTCACAGAAGTCTGCTTGCCCTTAGCACTCAGATGCCCAATTCCCAATGGGGTCTAAACCCAAATAAATCCGTTTTACCCTGTATAAGCTTTATACAGGGTAAACTCATAAATTGTTCGCCCTCTATAACACTGATAGAGAGATATGCACAGCTGTTTGCTCCCCCAGGTATTAATACATACTCTGAGTTAATTAATAAGTAGAAAGTGATTTTATTAAATACAGATAGTAGGATTTAAGTGATTTCAAGTAGTAACAGACAGAACAAAAGAAGTTACCAAGCAAAATAAAATAAAATACGCAAATCTATGTCTAATTGCACTAAATACAGATAAGATCCTCACCAGTTCCAAAATGTTCCCTTTTACAGGCTAATCTTCTTTTAGCCTGGGTCCAGCAATCACTCACACCCCCTGTAGTTTTCAGTTTCCTTCAAGTGTCCTGTGGGGGTGGAGAGGCTTCTTCTTTAGCCAGCTGAAGACAAAATGGAGGGGTCTCCCACAGGTTTAAATAGACTGTCTCTTGTGGGTGGAGACCCCCTCCTCACCCTCTGTAGAATCCAGTCACAGAATGGAGATTCGGAATCACATGGGCAGGTCACATGCCCATGCATGACTCAGGACTGCAGGTAGCAGCCATTACCCACATGCTGCCTTGAACGTCCTCAGGTAGACTTCTAATGTGGATTGGAGTCTTCCACTCTTTTGTCTGTTAAGTGCCCCCTGACTGAACACCTAATTTGCACATTCCTTTCCCAAGAAGTCATCAAATGTTCTAACTGAGGCCCCTTAGAAATCAAGCAATTATACAGCCAATGTTCATAACTTTGAACACACAAATGGTGCCTGTATACAACTAGGGTGAACATAACCAGTAGATCATACCCTTTACATAGATGTGTTACATGGCCTATGTAGCAAAACCCTATTCCAGTTATATCATATTCCCACAAAGCCTTAGGGGAGGTACCGTCACAGCTGGAATACCACGGGGTGGGCATTGGCTGGGGTATTTTGAGCTTGACTCGAAGCCTGGAGCTGGTTTTCTGTAGACCGTAAAGATCCAAGGTTGCTTAATGATTCAGATGCCAAGACCAGAAGGGACCATTGTGATCATCTAGCCTGACCTCTGTACAGCACAGGCCAGAGGCTGCCCCACAATAAGTCCTGTTTGAACTGTTGCGGGGTTGAAGTGAAATTTGCCCCCTTTGGAGCTTTGCCTGGACCGAATGGACGTGGAATTGTTCTGCCGAGGTTCACTGGAGGCATCAGTGACGCCTTAAAAGAGAAAAATCCAGAAGTTCTGCCCTTAGCTACACCTGCCCTTAGCTACACCGGCTTTGCGAACAGGGGCTGCTAACAGGGAGTTTCGCAAGGGAGTTCTCCAGGTGAAGGAGGAGCTAATACAGCATCTGTGGGGTAAGTGACTGTCTGTAGTGTGTGTTTGTTTGTGATTGGGGGTTACTTGCTGTGTGCTGAGCTTGTGTTTGTCAGTCTGTTTGTTTGTTTGGTTGTTTGAGGGACCGTGTGCTCTGGCTGGCAGTTGGAGGCAGGTCTGAAAGGTCGAAGCCTCTGGTAATTGGCTGAGCCTTAATCAGTGGGCGGGGCATTCACTCAGGCCAGGGCTTTATAAAGCCGCGCACAAGCGACCAGGGAGCTTTGCGAACAGGGGCTGCTAACAGGGAGTTTCGCAAGGGAGTTTAGAAGGGGAGTGGGAAGGGAGTGGGAGCCCCTCGCCGGCCGTAACCCCTTCCCCGTGGCCCCCCCCTAGAACCTATAAACCGAACCACATTCCAAAACCCCTTCCTGTAAACCACCCTTCCACTAACTAGGAGACAATGCAGGCAGAAGCCCAGCAGCAGAGTGGGGGCTATCCAGTTTATTGCACTGAGTGTTGCATGTATGATTACCTGCCCCGTGGGCGGGTGGCGTATGTGTGCATTCGGTGCAAGGAGCTCCTGGCCCTCAGAGACCATGTACGGGCTTTGGAGGCCAGGGTGGCGGAACTGGAGGAGCTGAGAGAGGCAGAGAGGTATGTTGATGAGGCTTTCCGGGACATTGTAGAATTGTCCCACCTCCGCTCAGACAGCTCCTGTGCTGTTGAGGAGGAAGAACGGCCCAGGGAAGTAGAGCAGTCAATGGGAGCAGAGGGAAACCTTCCCGTAGTTGGGACCCTCCTTCCAGATGGTGCTGGGGTTGCCTCTCGCACTGAGGTTGCCTCTCCGGGGGAGGGAACTCCAGTTTCTAGGAAAAGGCAGGTGTTAGTAATGGGAGATTCGATTATTAGAAATGTAGATAGCTGGGTCTGTGATGACCGGGAGAACCGTATGGTGACTTGCCTGCCTGGTGCGAAGGTTGCGGATCTCTCGAGGCATCTAGATAGACTTATGTGTAGTGCTGGGGAGGAGCCGGTGGTCGTGGTACATGTAGGTACCAATGACATAGGGAAGGGTAGGAGAGATGTCCTGGAAGCCAAATTTAGGCTGCTAGGGAAGAGACTGAAATCCAGGACCTCTATGGTGGCATTTTCAGAAATGCTCCCAGTTCCACGCGCAGGGCCAGGGAGGCAGGCAGAGCTTCAGAGTCTCAATGCGTGGATGAGACGATGGTGTAGAGAGGAGGGGTTCACGTTCATTAGGAACTGGGGAAACTTCTGGGATGGGGGGAGCCTATACAGGAGAGATGGGCTCCACCTAAACCAAAGTGGAACCAGACTGCTGGCACTAAACATTAAAAAGGTTGTAGAGCAGTTTTTAAACTAGGAGATGGGGGAAAGCCGACTGCTGCAGAGGAGCGTGTGGATCGGACACAGACTTCTCTTAGGGGAGAGTCTGATGATAGAGAATCTCCAGGTTATAGTCAGGAGCAGAGGACTGAAAAGTATAATGTAAGGGCCGGATCAGATGATAAACAGTCACATAAAAAAGAATCTGGCACATCAGAAGAAGGCAGGCTAGTAAACAGGGACAAGTTTTTAAAGTGCTTGTACACAAATGCCAGAAGTCTAAATAATAAGATGGGTGAACTAGAGTGCCTTGTGATAAAGGAGGATATAGATATAATAGGCATCACAGAAACCTGGTGGACTGAGAGCAATCAATGGGACACAATCATTCCGGGGTACAAAATATATCGGAAGGACAGAACAGGCCGTGCAGGGGGAGGAGTGGCACTATATGTGAAAGAAAGTGTAGATTCAAATGAAGTAAAAATCTTAAGCGAATCCACATGTTCCATAGAGTCTCTATGGATAGAAATTTCATGCTCTAGTAAAAATATAACATTAGGGATCTATTATCGACCACCTGACCAGGACAGTAATAGTGATGATGAAATGCTAAGGGAAATTAGAGAGGCTATCAAAATTAAGAACCCAATAATAGTGGGGGATTTCAATTATCCCCATATTGACTGGGAACATTTCACTTCAGGACGAAATGCAGAGATAAAATTTCTCGATACTTTAAATGACTGCTTCATGGAGCAGCTGGTACGGGAACCCACAAGGGGAGAGGCAACTCTAGATTTAATCCTGAGTGGAGCGCAGGAGCTGGTCCAAGAGGTAACTATAGCAGGACCGCTTGGAAATAGTGACCATAATACAATAGCATTCAACATCCCTGTGGTGGGAAGAACACCTCAACTGCCCAACACTGTGGCATTTAATTTCAAAAGGGGGAACTATACAAAAATGAGGGGGTTAGTTAGACAAAAGTTAAAAGGTACAGTGACTAAAGTGAAATCCCTGCAAGTTGCATGGGCCCTTTTTAAAGACACCATAATAGAGGCCCAACTTCAATGTATACCCCAAATTAAGAAAAACAGTAAAAGAACTAAAAAAGAGCCACCGTGGCTTAACAACCATGTAAAAGAAGCAGTGAGAGATAAAAAGACTTCCTTTAAAAAGTGGAAGTCAAATCCTAGTGAGGCAAATAGAAAGGAGCACAAACACTGCCAACTTAAGTGCAAGAGTGTAATAAGAAAAGCCAAAGAGGAGTTTGAAGAACGGCTAGCCAAAAACTCCAAAGGTAATAACAAAATGTTTTTTAAGTACATCAGAAGCAGGAAGCCTGCTAAACAACCAGTGGGGCCCCTTGATGATCAAAATACAAAAGGAGCGCTTAAAGATGATAAAGTCATTGCGGAGAAACTAAATGGATTCTTTGCTTCAGTCTTCACGGCTGAGGATGTTAGGGAGATTCCCCAACCTGAGCTGGCTTTTGTAGGTGACAAATCTGAGGAACTGTCACAGATTGAAGTGTCACTAGAGGAGGTTTTGGAATTAATTGATAAACTCAACATTAACAAGTCACCGGGACCAGATGGCATTCACCCAAGAGTTCTGAAAGAACTCAAATGTGAAGTTGCGGAACTATTAACTAAGGTTTGTAACCTGTCCTTTAAATCGGCTTCGGTACCCAATGACTGGAAGTTAGCTAATGTAACGCCAATATTTAAAAAGGGCTCTAGGGGTGATCCCGGCAATTACAGACCGGTAAGTCTAACGTCGGTACCGGGCAAATTAGTTGAAACAATAGTAAAGAATAAAATTGTCAGACACATAGAAAAACATAAACTCTTGAGCAAGAGTCAACATGGTTTCTGTAAAGGGAAATCGTGTCTTACTAATCTATTAGAGTTCTTTGAAGGGGTCAACAAACATGTGGACAAGGGGGATCCGGTGGACATAGTGTACTTAGATTTCCAGAAAGCCTTTGACAAGGTCCCTCACCAAAGGCTCCTACGTAAATTAAGCTGTCATGGGATAAAAGGGAAGGTCCTTTCATGGATTGAGAACTGGTTAAAGGACAGGGAACAAAGGGTAGGAATTAATGGTAAATTCTCAGAATGGAGAGAGGTAACTAGTGGTGTTCCCCAAGGGTCAGTCCTAGGACCAATCCTATTCAATTTATTCATAAATGATCTGGAGAAAGGGGTAAACAGTGAGGTGGCAAAGTTTGCAGATGATACTAAACTACTCAAGATAGTTAAGACCAAAGCAGATTGTGAAGAACTTCAAAAAGATCTCACAAAACTAAGTGATTGGGCAACAAAATGGCAAATGAAATTTAATGTGGATAAATGTAAAGTAATGCACATTGGAAAAAATAACCCCAACTATACATACAACATGATGGGGGCTAATTTAGCTACAACGAGTCAGGAAAAAGATCTTGGCGTCATTGTGGATAGTTCTCTAAAGATGTCCACGCAGTGTGCAGAGGCGGTCAAAAAAGCAAACAGGATGTTAGGAATCATTAAAAAGGGGATAGAGAATAAGACAGAGAATATATTATTGCCCTTATATAAATCCATGGTACGCCCACATCTCGAATACTGTGTACAGATGTGGTCTCCTCACCTCAAAAAGGATATTCTAGCACTAGAAAAGGTTCAGAAAAGGGCAACTAAAATGATTAGGGGTTTAGAGAGGGTCCCATACGAGGAGAGATTAGAGAGGCTGGGACTCTTCGGCTTGGAAAAGAGAAGACTAAGGGGGGACATGATAGAGGTATATAAAATCATGAGTGATGTTGAGAAAGTGGATAAGGAAAAGTTATTTACTTATTCCCATAATACAAGAACTAGGGGTCACCAAATGAAATTAATAGGCAGCAGGTTTAAAACAAATAAAAGGAAGTTCTTCTTCACGCAGCGCACAGTCAACTTGTGGAACTCCTTACCTGAGGAGGTTGTGAAGGCTAGGACTATAACAATGTTTAAAAGGGGACTGGATAAATTCATGGTGGCTAAGTCCATAAATGGCTATTAGCCAGGATGGGTAAGAATGGTGTCCCTAGCCTCTGTTCGTCAGAGGATGGAGATGGATGGCAGGAGAGAGATCACTTGATCATTGCCTGTTAGGTTCACTCCCTCTGGGGCACCTGGTATTGGCCACTGTCGGTAGACAGATACTGGGCTAGATGGACCTTTGGTCTGACCCGGTACGGCCTTTCTTATGTTCTTATGTTCTTATGCCCCTCTGCACCCAGTAAGGAACATAAGGCTGGAGCGAAGGACCTGACTCCCCCGCCTCCCTCTGACACTTTGCTTCCCACTTTCAGCAGATAGTTTCTGGTTCACGACACGCTGCGTTGGATGGAAAGCCACCCGCTGCTGTGGCTAGCGCAAAGCCAGCTCTTTGTGGAGCAGCTCTGGTAATTTATGGGATCATAAGCAGAGATAGAAGAGGCCCAGCTCTGGCAGTTAGCTTCACCCCATACATGGCCGCAGACCAATCCCACAAAGCCCTTATTAGTGTTTGTAGTACAGTAGCACCTAGAGGCGCTAATGCACCAGGCACTGTACAGACATGGTCCGTGCCTCAGAAAGCCAGACCAAGGATGAGAGGGCAAGCAGACCCACAGAGAGCGGCAGGGACACCCCTGCCAAAGGTCAGAACCAGGAATAGAACTCAGGTCTCACCACTAGACCACTCTGCCCCTCTCCTGGGGCCCCCTCAGGGACTAACGCTAAACAGCTGTTCCGATGTTCTGCGGGCTCAGGACCCATGTGACGAAGACAGGAGCAGACCAGGGCTTGCATTCAGAAGACAGGTGGGTTCTTTTCCCACCTGTATTAAGGACCTGGGGCAGCCCATCTAACCTCTCTATGGCCCACTGCCCCATCTGTAAAACCTGACTTAATGCTATACCCATTGCCCCAGGGTGCAGTCATTGAGGTTAGATAACCTCTTGGTCGAGAGACATTACAGAAACGCAACACTTATTTTTATTGTTGCATGAAGGATCTACTTGCACTTATAACCCCCCCCCCCCCCGATACTCCTGGTTTCCCTTCAGAGGGGCATGACCCCACGGTTAACACCCAAGTGCAAGAATAAGGAGATCTTGGAACTATTCCAGGTTCTGTCCAGCGAGGTGCTTATGTGGCCTTCATCACCACAGTATACGTGTGCCTCTGGGTGGCCTTGGGCAAGCCAGGTCACTGCTCTGTGCCTCAGTTTCCCCATTTGTCAATCGAGAATAATGATATCACCTTACTTCACAAGGGTGCTGTGAGGGTTCATTCATTCATGGCTGTAAATAACTTTGAAACCCTCATGTAGAGGAAAGGAAGGATGGTTCATTGGTTAGGGAGCTGGCCTGCATCTCAAGAGAAATGGAATAAATTCCTTCCTCTGCTGCAGACTTCCTGTGGTTCCTTGGGCAAGTCACTTAGCTGCTGCGTGCCTCAGTTTCCATCTATACAATGGGGACTAATAGCACTGTCCTGCCACAGAGGGGTGTGTGAGGATAAATACATTAAAGAGGGTGAGGAGCTCAGCTACTCTGGCTCTGGGGGCTGGATAAGTGCCTCTGATAAATAGCTAAAAAGTGCTGGAGTGAGGTGATGAGGTATTGTTATAAATTGTCCCTAATGCATCACTGTCTGGAGACTGTATCCAGATCTATTAGTGAGCATTACCATTTATGAGAAGCTGCTGCCAAGCTCATAAAATAAAATCTCAAGAAGCCCGACCAACAGCCCTTTATTTATTGTTTGTGTGTCATTAGGATTCTGGCAGAGAGAGACGCATCAAGCCATCGGAAACTACCTTCCTGACAATCAAACTAAACCGGGGCGCCTTGCTGCGAGCCAGCTAATGGACAGTTCCCAAACCTCATCTACCCTCCACCCCGCACCCAGAAGTATTTCATTCCTGACGCTCGAGAGAGCAGCATAGTTAATAGGGCGGAGGCTGTGGAAGAGACAATCATAGATCAACACGGTAGCACTGGTGCATTAGCTCGGTGACAGCAGGTGACAGCCTCTGGAGTGATAAACAATGATGGATAGCCCAGCCGAGGACATTTTCCATTAAAGTGCTGTTAGGGGCTGAAAAGCAAGTCTGTAAAAGTGGCAGTGTCGCCAGCCGCATCTATCCTCCCCCAAGTGACTTTCCCGGGAGATCTGCTCAGCGTGCACAGCTCAGGCCGGTGCTGCTGCCATCCAGCGCCATGCGGTCAGCCTGGCCAGCTGTGTCCTTCCTGTCCCACCAGCAATACAGTGTTGTGTGATCAGAGCTGCGCTGAGCAGGGACCACATCAGCCACAGGGCAATGTGACTCATTCTCCCCACCCCAGCGCTGGAGAGAAGAGTTCCCAGCTCCCTCTCCCAGATCCTGGTTCCTTCCCCCAGCGATGGGCTCACTCCACAGAGACAAGAAGCGAAAAATCTTGCTTTTGCCAGTACATTCCTAGACAAGGCCAGAAGGGACCCCTGCACACAGGTCCCTTCAACAATGTGTATAGTGGGGGTGCTGAGAACCATTGAACCAAACTGTTAACCCTGGATATAATACCCCAGTTCCAGCACCTATCCCCCTGTGATCATCTCGTCAGACCTACTGCAGAACACAGGCCACAGAACTTCCCAGCAGTCATTCCTGTTTGAATGAAAGATCTGCTCTAAGGCCTGGTCCACACTAGGGGGGGGAAGTCGAAATAAGATACGCGACTTCAGCTACAAGAATAGCGTAGCTGAAGTCGAAGTATCTTACTTCGAAGTACCGCGACTTACCTCGCGTCCTTGCGGCGCGGGATCGACGGCCGCGGCTCCCACGTCGACTCCGCAACTCCGCTCACCCTGCTGGAGTTCCGGAGTCGAAGGGAGCGCGTTCGGGGATCGATCTATCGCGTCCAGACGAGACGCGATAGATCGATCCCCGATATATCGATGGCTACCCGCCGATCCGGGCAGGTAGTGTGGACGTAGCCTAAGAGAAACATCCCATCTTGATTAAAAATGGCCAGTGATGGAGAATCCACCATGACCCTTGGCAAATTGTTCCACTTGGTTAATTACCTTCCCTGCTAAAAAAAAAACACCTTACACCTTTTTTCCAGTCTGAATTTTTCTAGCTTCAACTTCCAGCCCTTGCAGCATGTTGACCTCTGCTGGACTGAAGAGCCCACTATTAAATATTTGTTCCTCATATAGGTACTTATAGACTATGATCGAGTCAGCCCTGAACTGTCTCTGTGTTAAGCTAAATAGATGGCGCTCCTTGAGTCTCTCACTATCAGGCAGGTTTTCTAATCCGTTAATCGTTCTTGTGGCTCTTCTCTGAACCCTCTGCAATTTATCAACATCCTTCCTGGATTGTGGAACCAGAACTGGACGCAGTGTTCCAGGAGTACTCACACCAGGGCCAAATACAGAGGTAAAATAACCTCTCCACTCCTACTCGAGATTCCCTTGTTTATGCATCCCAGGATTGCATTAGCTCTTTTGGCCACAAGGTCACACTGGGAGCTCATGTTCAGCTCATAATTCTCCAGGTCCCTCACATCTTTTTTTAGAGTCCCTGCTTGCCAGGATAGAGTTCCCCATCCTATAAGTATGGCCTCCAGTCTTTTTTCCTAGATGTATAACTTCACATTAAACAACAAGGTAGTTAGCATCCAACCCATGTAGGAACCATTTGTAACATCCAGGCTGGATCTGCATTTGCATTCCAACTTACTCAAAGGTAGCTTGTCCTGGGATCTGACAATCCATCCTGGTTCTCCATGCCTCTTCTACCATTTTTCCCCCCCAATATCCAGCCTAAGTTTTCCATTTATTAGTTTCATCCCATTGCTCCTATTTATATGTCTTTGAATGATTTAGGATGGAGCATTCTTTTTAAATACCGTAGGTTGTTCTCTTGTTTTCTCCCCATAATCATTGCTGAGCTAAGCCTCACTGCACCTACATGTATAGCTTTTTTTTAACCCTTTCTTTAGGAACCTCTCCTCCTCCACCCCTTACTCATTTTTATTCCTCTTCACTGAACTTCCCCCATCCCCCAGTTTATCAGTATCTTTCTGGTACCAAGATATCCAGAGCCGAATGCAATATTCCAGGTGAGTTCTTGCCTAACTGCTCCATAAAGTGATGGGACAGCATGAACTCTTAGAGCAGAGACGCTCTTCGTATGAATCTGTGTAGGGCCCAGCACAATGGGGCACTGATCTCAGTGCCTGTAGTTGCTAGTGCAACACAAATAATTAAATATCAAGACTGTGATCATATGAGTAGCCCTGGGAGTTCCCAATAGCTACATGATGTTCTAGCATTCTTATGTGTTGCTATAATAATGTGATTTTGGTCATTGGTTAGAAATTCCTGGAATGAAGGATCTGTTCGGCTGTATGGTCCTGCTATTAATAGCATCATATAATTAAGAATGAATAACGGCATCTTTGAAATCCTAGAAAAAAGTTGGTTCCGCATATTCTGTTTGAAGTCTTCCGAGAAGTCTTCCAAGGCAGATGTTCTCCAGAACGGATCTAACAGCGATTCTCAAATTTTCCCATCCCGTGAGCTCATATTACAACTGGGAAAAAAAGTTTTGGAAACCCTTTCCCATAAAAGCAGCAAAGAATCCTGTGGCACCTTATAGACTAACAGATGTTTTGAAGCATGAGCTTTCGTGGGTGAATACCCACTTCTTCAGATGCAATGGGTATTCACCCACGAAAGCTCATGCTGCAAAACGTCTGTTAGTCTATAAGGTGCCACAGGATTCTTTGCTGCTTTTACAGATCCAGACTAACATGGCTACCCCTCTGATACTTTCCCATAAATGTTCCCCTCTCACAAAACCCCACAGTGATTGCAACTGGAGCTAGGGGTGGGGGGGGGGAGGGAATTCTCTGTAGAAAATGTTGACTTTATCAAAGCACTGAAAATCCCAAAGTCAAACATTTTCTGACAAAAACACTGAAATTTTGCAAAGAAAGCAGCCACTTATGTGAAAATGTTCATTGAATCAAACCCAGCTTTCTTTGAATAAAAGTTTCAATGGAAAGTTTTTGACCAACTCCCGTTGCAACGCTCCCCCCTCAAATCTGTTTACAGACCCTCCTGGAGGAGTGACGCGAGTTGGGCGCGAATATTTCGACAAAACCTTTTTTCAATCGAAAGCACTAATTTGTCACAACCAAAACTTTGTGAGAACGCATCAGCTTGAATTAATTTCTTGACTGAAAAAAGTGTTAGGAAAAAAGTAGGAGATTTGTTGAAATGGGACAAAATTCCAGTTTTCTGGTTCCAAGTGACTCGTCGTTTAGAAATTTCAGCTAATTAGAGTTAACGTATAAAATAAATAAATAATGGTCAACATTGAAACCAAACCTTTTGCAATTACAAAAATGAATTGTTCTTGATAGGATTGAAATGAAATATTTCCATTGACTGCAACTAAACATATTTTCAGATTTTTGGTTCATGAACATTTTCAAGATTTTGACTTTTAACCCCCAGCTTGGGATGGGAAAAATTTTTCAGAACCTCCGAAAATGTTCACAGGATGGAAAACCATTTCCTGCCCAGCTCTAGTTGTGAGCTCCATGTTTAGAACCCGTGATCTAGTCTCATAGAAGGTCCTTCTGTGGGAACACCTTCACTACATATTATTTTCCATTTTGCTGATGAGCACCCCTTTGAGAAAAGTGGAAGAAAGGGGAGCTTGGCTTATTTCAATTATACATCTCATCGGTACTGGTGATTCTGTGCCAATGAAAGGGTCCCTTTAGCTCTTTCTATTCCTAGCTGTGTTCCTGTCAAGTTCCCTGCTGAGAACAAATGCTGTAGGAAAGCCCTGAAGTGAGAGACACGTGGGAAATAAAACCCAAGTATTTCACAAGGATGCAGAAGGAATGGGTAACCCTTCTGCCAAGTGGGGTAGGTAGCAACAGGGCCCAGTTCAATATCTAGGAGTTCCTCTTAACAATACAAAACAGAACTGGCTCGAGCCCCTGCCCAGTAAACTGGGAAAACCTACCATCACCCCAGGGCGCCCGCAAGCATTGAGTCTGTGCATAACAAAAGACAGCTTTTACTGCAGAAGAAAACAGCATTAATTTGGGAAAAGCCTGCAAACATGATTTGAAAGTACGCAACTGATAAATAAAACACCCACCCACCGTAGCTTGGGCGGTATCTCGGTTTCCCATCTCGCGGTGTGAAAGTCCAAGGGACGAACATCTCTTTAACGTGCCATGCCCAGTTTCCTTCCACTGCCCCCCACTCACTGTTTGCTGTCCGTGGTCTGCAGCATCCCCAGAGTCCACCTTTTGCCTTGGAGTGGAGAATCCAGCCACATCTTTTGACGCTACTTCAACACACACATCTGTCCCAACTCCTATTATTGTATGGCCAGAACCATGGCATCCTCGGGAGGGACGAACCCAGATGCTCGCCAAAGGAACGCTAGCTCCGTCAGTGCCCAGACAGCCCTATCTACCCCTCCAGTCTCAATCCCTTAGCTCTGGATTAGGCCGCCTCCTTCCTTTCGGGGGGTGGCTGATTCTTTCATAGGGTGCACGGTTGTTGTGGCCATGACCCCAGGCCTCTCCCTGGGCCTGTTTCCGAGACCTGAACTCAATCTCTGGATGAGCCTGTGTGTTCCAGCACATGCCTTCTGCCTGCAGCCTATGCCATGCTGTCTCCTCTAGAGTAGCATTGCCAGCACCCAATGGAAGGGGGCAGGGGTTCCATGCCAGCTCTAGCCAACCCAGACCCTGATGAGCAGAGGGGCCACACAGCCATGCCGCTGACATGTGGAGTAGAGGTTCCACAAGTGTTAAATGGTGCCTGGGAAGGTCTTGGGAATCAGACCCACCAAATTTCTGCTTCTGAACACCTTGGTCCAGTTCCTGAGGCCCTCGCTCAGGTCTTACTTCATCAAACTCTCATTGATTCAACGGAACTGGACGTCATTCAAAGCCTCCATTATTTCTCGCCGCCCTACCTGTGAAACGGTCACTGCTCTGCAGCCCGGTCTTGGTTGATGAGAAGAAGTTTTGCAACATCACTAAAGTGCTGCATGCCAATGAAAAGTGAAACCAGGATCCCAGCGCGGTAAATCAAGGGGACAGGAGGTTGTGTGTGCGGATCTGAACTCCCGAGAACCGTAATTTAAGCACCGCCGTAACGAGGAAGGAACTCACAACAACGCTAAATCACAGCTCCCGTAGCTCCCCTGACTCCTGAAAGGAGAGCACTGACTAGCAGCCGTGTAGCTAGGATCATGAAAGCAGAGGTGGCACTGGGCTGCTGGCATATCCCCAGTACAGAAAGTGACTCACCTCGTTAACAACGATAGCGTCCAGCTGAAGATGTCCACAAGCCTGTATACATAGGAGGTATGTCCATCCTAAGCAGAAGGCTGAGAAGGGGAAAACAAACTCCATGAAGGTTACTCTGTGGGGTCTCCTTAAGAAATCCCATTGCATCCCCAGTGTCCTGAGCCTCTCATTCAAATTGCCTAGGGAGGCTGTGGAATCTCCGTCATTGGAGGGTTTTAAGAACAGGTTAGACAAACACCTGTCAGGGATGGTCTCGTTATTACGTAGTCCTGCCTTGAGTGCCGGGGACTGGACTAGATGACCTTCCAGTCCTTACATTTCTCTGATTCCCCTGTGGTTACTAGTACCACTACTGGGACGGTTTGAGCTTTGGCCTGCTAAACCCAGGGTTGTGAGTTCAATCCTTGAGGGGGCCACTTAGGGATCTGGGGCAAAATTGGTCCTGCTAGTGAAGGCAGGGGGCTGGACTCGATGACCCTTCAGGGTCCTTTCCAGCTCTATGAGATAGGTATATCTCCATATATTATATTATTATAGTTCTAAACCAACCGTATCAGCCCAGGAAAGAAATGTGACTGTCACTGCAGACAACTCAATGGGGACCACATGGCAGTCAAAGATGCAAACAGGGTGCATTCAGAATGGGATGGAGAATAATATGGAAAATATTATAATACTGTATCTAAATCAATGGTTTGCCTTCATACGGTGTGCAGTACTGGCCAGCCCATCTCCAGAAGGATACTGCAGAATTACAGGGGGTTCAGAGGAGGGCAACAGGAAGGACTGGGGGCCTGGGAAAACTCTCACAGGGAAAGAGACTGAAAAGACTGGTTATCTAGAAAAGCTTAAAGCTGCAGGGTGAAGGCCGTTGTTGAGAACTTCACTCCTGTGGCCCAGTGGAATTCTCTACAACAAGGGTAAGGCCTGTCTGGGTAGGAGACAGAACCTTCTCCGGGGCGGTTTGAGACTGTGAAATGAACAACCCCATAGGGTGACCAGATAGCAAGTGTGAAAAATCGGGACAGGGGTGGGGGTTAATAGGCGCCTGTACAGGTCTGTCGCATCTTAGGCACATTTATCATGTGCAATTTCAGCTTTACACGGTCAGCAAAAACAAAACAAAAAAGAGAAAAATAACAATTTAAATACTGTTTCTGTAGGGTGGGCGATTCCGCCCACCATTACACTCAATGTCATTTTGACTATACGCGGTTTTCGCTTTAGGCGCTGACTGCGGAACGTAACCCCAGCGTAAGATGAGACAGACCTGTATAAGACAAAGCCCCAAATATCAGGACTGTCCCTATAAACTCAGGACATCTGGTCACCCTACTCCCCCAGGAGCTAAGGACCATCACAAACCTCCCCATTTTCTGCTCCAAATGTGAGGGGCCTTTGCTAACAAAAACACAGAGCAATGTGGGCGTTGAAAAAAAATAAAGAAATAGAAAAAAATCCCTACCACAATTCAACACCCCACTGCATGCACAGTTTTGCCCCTTGGGAGAGAACGAACCATGTGTGACAGATGTCAGTTAAGGCACTGACTATGCTCAGAGTCTGCAAGAAAGGAGACAACGTGAGCTTTCCTCTTCTCCGCCGTTCACGCAGCAGCATCACCGGCCAGAAGAGTGACGCTGTGGAGCGAAGCGGCTAATCAGCCCAGACACCAGCCTTTGTGCAGCGCTGTCAGCACATTTCACTGATCAGAACAGAACCCGTATGGAGCCAACTGGGAAAGAGGATTCCAACCCTCACCAGACTGCATTATCCAGCCCCTCCGCCCTAAATGAGTTTGGCCCCAGCACACCTGCTGAAGCTCAAGAAGCCCTGAAAAAAATCCCAGAGCCACAGCCTGTGAAATGGATCCATGGCTCTCCGGATAGGTGAGGGCCAATAAAGAAGAGCTTGGCTCCCAACTAATGGGAATAGCTCGTTCAGAGAAACACACCTCCCCAACCCCTTGGAACATGCAATCGTTCACCCAAGCTGCAAGAGGCCAACACTCAACCCTGAAGATCCTTCCAATTTTTCCTCTTATTCCCGGGTCCATAAGATCCCCGCTTCTCTTCGGGATCGACATGAGACCACTGGGGGAGGGGGAGAGATGCCTCGGGCTCAGCTGCCAGTCAGATGCAGAAGACACTCGGCTCATTCTCCACTGATGCAGCCCCCACCACTGCGAACGTGTCCCAGTGCCGATGGAAATGAGCTCTTGGATGAAGAGCAGCCGGCTCAAGCTGGACCCAGGCAAGACCCAAGCGATGCTGGTCGGAAAGGAGAAATGCGACGAATAGGACGATGCGTTGTCTCCGCCTTCCACCAAGGGCTCACAGCCCCCGTTGGTCAGAGAGGTGCAAACCCTCAGGGCTCTGTTTGACTCCCCACTAAGCCCGGATGACCAGGGAGCATCCATTGCCAACAATGCCTCCTTTCACCTCCAGCTCACTAGGAAACGTCGCTCCTTCCTCCCGCACGAGTGCCCGGCCTCAGCGGCCCCGGTGTCCATCACCTCCAGGCTGCATTATTTTAACTCCCTGTGTCTGAAGCTGATTAGGCCCAGGCTCCAGCTGGTACCAAATGCAGCTGCCCACCTTCTTCATGGCTCAGGCCAGTGCTCACGTCTCTCCACCGGCTCCCAGTCGGCTTCCAGTGCCGGATTAAGGCCTTGGTCCTAATTGTCAAAGCAATTAATAGATCAAGTCCCAGCAACACCAAAGACTGAATTTCGATCTATGAAGTCTCATGACAGCTGCGCTCTTCTGGGACAGGGCAGAGCACACAGCTCTGAACGGAGCATCGGACAGCTGGGGACAAAGCATTCTCTGAGAGAATCCGGATCTGGGACAATGGTCCCAAGATGATCAGGCAAATCCAGAGTCTGACCAACTTTAGGAAAAGTTGCAAGGCCTTCTTCTTTAAGGGAACCTTTCTACTTTATTCCCAAGCCCCTTCCAACCCCCAGGCCCCCCAAAAACCCTGTCACAAGCAGAGTTTTGGCCCTTAAAGGGAGAAAAGCCAACAACTCCATGAAATAGCTGTTGCTATTGATTTTTAAGTGTAAGGTACTCGGATATTATGATGATGGGCAGCAGTACAAAACCATAACATAGATAGAGACTAGGGTGATGAGGGTGGTATAAGACCCTATATAAAATAGAATAAGACTCTCACTGGCCCAGATTATCCCATACTGCCTAATGTCGGGTTCTTCCCCCTTCCTCTGAAACACCTGGTGCTGGCCACTGTTGGAGACAGGATACTGGACGAGATGGACCATGAATCTGAGGCAATATGACAATCCCTATGTCTAGTTTGCCATGGAAGTTTATCAGTCCGTGGAATAACCATGGAAGCATTTGGGTCATTTAAAACTGGACTTGGACAAAGCACCAAAGAAACTAAGGCAGAGAAAATCCTGCATTGGCCAGGGATGGGGACAGCCTAGCAGGGCCGGCTCCAGGGTTTTTGCCGCCCCAAGCAGCAAAAAAAAAAAAAAAAAAAAAAAAAAAAAGCCGCGATCGCGATCAGCTCTACAGCCGCCGCTTCAGTCTTCGGCGGCAATTCGGCGGCTGGTCCTTCGCTCCCAGCGGGACCAAGGGACCCGCCCCCGAAGACCCAGACTTGCCGCCCCAAAAACAGCTGGAGTGCTGCCCCTCTCCGTTGGCCGCCCCAAGCACCTGCTTGCTGGGCTGGTGCCTGGAGCCGGCCCTGCAGCCTAGACAATGGAATAAGTTCCTTTTCATATAAATATTATGCACTGGCTTCATGTGTGCAACTATTTCACCCTCTAGTGGCTGGGCCTGGAGAGTATAAACAACCTGAGATTTGCTCACAACAAGTGAACAGTCAGTTGCACACCCAGGAAATGGGCAATGACGGCCTAGGAAGGGGCACGGCAGAAAGGGAACTGGGGGTCATAGTGGACCACAAGCTAAATATGAGTTAACAGTGTAACACGGTTGCAAACAAAGCAAACATCATTCTGGGATGTATTAGCAAGAGTGTTGTTAGGGTGACCAGACAGCAAGTGTGAAAAATCGGGACGGGGCTGGGGGGTAATAGGAGCCAATATAAAAAAAAGCCCCAAATATCGGGACTGTCCCTATAAAACCGGGACATCTGGTCACCCTAAGTGTTGTAAGCAAGACACGAGAAGTAATTCTTCCGCTCTACTCCGCGCTGATTCGGCCTCAACTGGAGTATTGTGTCCAGTTCTGGGTGCCACATTACAGGAAAGATGTGGACAAATTGGAGAAAGTCCAGAAAAGAGCAACAAAAATGATGAAAGGTCTAGAAAACATGAGCTATGAGGGAAGATTGAAAAAATTGGGTTTGTTTAGTCTGGAGAAGAGAAGACTGAGAGGGGACATGACAACAGTTTTCAAGTACATAAAAGATTGTTACAAGGAGGAGGGAGAAAAATTGTTCTTCTTAACCTCTGAGGAAAGGACAAGAAGGGGGGAGGGATAGCTCAGTGGTTTGAGCATTGGCCAGCTAAACCCAGGGTTGTGAGTTCAATCCTTGAGAGGGCCACTTAGGGATCTGGGGCAAAATTGGTCCTGCTAGTGAAGGCAGGGGGCTGGACTCGATGACCCTTCGGGGTCCCTTCCAGCTCTATGAGATAGGTATATCTCCATATATTATTAAGCAATGGGCTTAAATTGCAGCAAAGGCAGTTTAGGTTGGACATTAGGAAAAACTTCCTAACTGTCAAGGTGGTTAAGCACTGGAATAAATTGGTTGTGGAGTCTCCATCATTGGAGATTTTTAAGAGCAGGTTGGACAAACACCTGTCAGGGATGGTCTAGATAATACTTAGTCCTGCCTTGAGTGCAGAAGACTGGACTAGATGACCTCTCGAGGGCCCTTCCAGTCCTACGATTCTACATTGAGATTTCCATTAGCTCAAATGACAGGAGCAAGCACTTGGGGCACTAAAAGTCCCTGTGTTCTTGCCCTGAGGATGGCTGCTGTGCCTCTATGCATCCACTGTGGTATGTTACTTCAAGGTTGCTTGCTTGAAATCCACAGACTCCAGTTGGTAAGAAACACCATGAGACATAGGGAGTGCTAACCTGTGGAGGGGCCCTTGGACTACAATGCTCATGGTGGTGGCATATGAGCTCTTTGAAGCTAGTATATAAACTACTCTGATAGATGCAATGATGCCCTCTTTGTTGCTTTCAGAAGTCATCCAGTCCCCTAGCACGTTCGTATCGAGTGTGCTGAAATGCATTACCGATCCCGACAAGAGAGAGCAATAAATCCCCACGTCCCCTGAGCTTTACCGCGCGCTGGACTGTTCGGATATTCAGAATCAGCAAATCATCCCAAGAAATAGTATTTCTTTCATGGCATTGCATCAAAATAGTTTATGGCGGTGACAGCTGGAGCGTGGATTTATAGCAGCTGCCGCTTGGGTAAGATTCTGGGTCACTTCATTGAAATTCACCCTTTTGTAAAAACCAAAGCCAGTGACACTGAGTTTGAAGAGTTTTTTCCCCCCCTCCCCATCATGCCTCGGGAGAGGCAACGTTTTTGGACTCACCAGAACGGTCCTTGGTTTGGCTCATCCTAACTGGGGCAGGCACAGGGATCGGATGCGGGGTAGATAGGGGCAGCAGTTCCACTGCACAGCTGGAGTTCTCAGGCTCAGCATCAGCTCCCAGTGACGTCAACAAGAATTTTACCATGGCCTTCGGTGAGTTTTGGCGATGCTGGGTGCATTTACAAATCCCCACCCCGCTTGCACAGTGTCTTCCATGGGAACATCTCAAAGCATTTTGAAAAAGAACAAGTCAGTCCTTACAATGTCCTGGAAGTGGGGGGAGCCAAGAAGCTATGTGACATGGCCAAGATCAAAGAGGAAATCTATAGCACAGGCAGGAGAATAACCCAGATCTTGTGACGTCCAGAGCTGTGGCATTAACCACAAGCTCTCTGAATAAGCTCACGCCTTGAGAGAGCCCGTGTTACTCAAAGAATAAGCTCACGCCTTGAGAGAGCCCATGTTGCTCAAAGATCTCTTCCTATGCACACGGGCACCAGCAGATAAACACGGCTCATATACAGACACAGCAGCGTGGTTAGACACAACAGCAAGATGCAGGCCCTGTGTTGGTCTGCACACGGCCATCACGTGATACACAAACATACCGCATGTGAGCACATGCAGATACACAACCGTGAGGCCTAACAAGGGTCTTTGCTGCAAAATGCAGCATGGGAGAAGTGATCATGTTGCACCGCGCAGCTCCACATCACCCAGGACTAGAGCTAGTTGGGAATTTTCCGAGGCGACATTTTCCCATCAAAAAGTAGCTTCGTCAAAACGGAAACTGTTTGTGGGAACAGGTCGGGGTTGAAAAGTTTCTCGACTCGAAAGAAGGTTGCAAAAAGTTTCCAAATCATCAAAGTGTTCTGCTCCGACATTTTCAAAATGAAAAAGGTCAGTTTTCTGGTTCGAAATGACTTTTCGTTTAGAAATTTCAGCTAATTATAGTAAAAAAATAAAAATGAAAAGTGGTTGAAATCGCAATGAAATGTCCTTGTTCGACACAAATCAAAGTTTTTGAGTTTCTTGGTTCGTGGCGATTTTTGACCTTTCATCCTGCTTCAGGATGGAGAATTTTTTTTAAACCTTGAATATTTCGCCAGGATGGGAAAAGTTTCCTGCCCAGCTCTACCCAGGATTCATGCAACAGGAAAACAAGAGGCCCATTGGTCATTGCTTCCTCTCACCCCCAGCCCCCCCACAGGAGGTGGTTATGCAGACGACCTGATCCTAAGCACATATTGGGGCTGAGGAGCCTTCCCTGCATCCCTGCTGTGTTTCTCAGTAGATTTCCATCTGAACGGAGTCTTTCGTTTTTGCTCAGTGTTACTAGGATCAGCACCTCAGGGCCCCATCCTGCCCTCAAACCCTCCGATGGCTGCAGAATCAGGCCTGTAGGTAATAAGGCCCAGCTCAGTGTGCATAGTTTAGATGCAATGGAATGTTATTTCTCCCTTTTTCAGAATGCTGCAAGACTGGTGTATTATTACTTCCACTGTGAAAGGATCCCTCTCTATGGGGATCTATCACCCAGTCCCTGTAGAATTTCACTGCTGCGGAGGGGGATCATCCCCTGAGCGAAGCCGGCAAAGCGACAGAAACGTCCCTTCCCCTAGCACCGTGCAGTGTTCCCGCAGCTACACAAGGTGTCCTGTTTTACCCGTCTCTGAGGCAGCAGCATGAGGCTCACTCTCAGCTCCGCTGCACCAGTCCACGGGGGTGCACACACTGAACCTTGCCAGGCACGGAGCACCCTCAACTCTCATTGAAGTCCACGTGTGAATAGAGGGTGCGGAGGAAGGCACATGCCCAGGCTCCTAGACAGCAACCACTCTGTCTGGAAACCCCCTTTCCCTTTTATGAGCTTAATTACAGTGGAGCAAATGAGGTGGAGGGAATTGCCACTTGAGCATTCTTGTCCGGAAGTTGCCTTTATGGGTCAGCTAGTAGCTCGTTAATTTCCCCCTTAGTTCCTCTCAGCCCCACTTGGCGGGTGGCATCGCGCGGCAGAGAAAGGATACGACGTTTGCAAGACATAAAAATTAAATGCATTTCCATAACACCATTAAAATCGTTAATGTTGTCGTAAAGACAAAAAAAAAATCCTTAAGCCACCTAGAGCTAACAGGCCCATTCTGGCTTTTGGCAGGGCTGTGACTCCAATGGAGGGCTTTGAGTTTCCAGGGTTTATTACATTCATTTTGGGGGGTTGTTTTTAAGCAATTTTTGAGTCCTCTGCTGATGTCAAAAAACTAGGGTTTGGGGCTCCGTCTTTGATACTGTAATGAGAAGATTTTCTCAGGTGCTTCCCACATTTCTTATCTAAATAGGACCTACTTTAATTTGTATTTTGCGCATGAAAATGACATACAGGTTAGCTGATGCTTTGTATCCTTGTTACTGAGCCCTGGTTTAGTATGTTTGTTCCTTAGTGCATTTAAACATTGTACTGTTTCACACAGCACTATATTCAAATGCACCAGGGAATGTGCGGTGTGCACACCGACCAATTAATGTGCAACACGTTAGTGTGCATTTGGAATCACACCCCTGTAGTCTGCATTACTGCTCCGTGTAGACAAGGCCTTAGGTAGAACCAGGGAGTGGGGACATCACCTAGATAAACCGAGTGCACTGGGAAAGGAGTGAAGTCAACATGAGGTGCGTAACCAATTCAAACCATGTCACGGGCTCCACTCACCGCTAGGGCCCCTCCTCTTGGCCCCTCTGGGAATTAGCTCTTTCCAGGTGCTGTGCCCTCCCCTGGTGGCCTCTCCACCCATCTTCTTCTCTCACCCTACAGCCCCTCTCGTTCCAGCTTCCTGTTCATGACTTGGCCCTCCGGCCAGGTCACTATGGTCCTCCCCTTCCAGGGTGCCAAAGTCGTTCAGGGCAAAACTGTCCCAGGCAGTCTGCTCTCTGGTCTGTGCCACTTCCCCGGTGGCTGGTAGGGCCCCCCCTGTACTTTGGGTTCCAGCTCAGGGACCCTCACTTCAGCAGCTATGGTCAGCCCAACCCCATCCCTTCCTGCTTTTCCCCTGAGCCTTTCCTACCTCTCTGGCTCTCCCCAGTCTCTGGGTTAGCCAGCCCAATCTCCCCTCTTCCCAGGGAGTAACTGTAGGCTACCTATCTCACGGCCCAAACACATCTCCCTTCTCCCATGGAGTGATTGCAGACTCCTTCCCCCACAACCCCCTTCGGCTCTCAGCTCCTGGGTTTTATACAGGCCCTTCCTGTTCCTGCCTAGCGAGGCTCTTCTAATTAATCCCTGCTTCCTGGCTCCTCGTCCAGGTGAAGTCTGGGGTGTTAATTGGCCCACCTTAACCCTGTCAGGTCTTGTGTGGTGTGGACACCCCATCACACACTTGATATTCTTTTTTCTTTTCTTTTCTTTTTCTTTGTTTTGTAGCAGTGGTGTTTTATCAGTGTTTATCGGTTAAGGCCTAAAATCAGAAGCTCTGCTCTGATGGTTAGCTTCCTACAGGGAAGTGAATGGACATTAGGCAGGATTGATTGGGAAGGTAAAAACAGGGACGAGATGAGCACTCATTTAGCACCGAATGAAGATGTGGAGAACAAAACGAATCAAGAAACCAAAGGAGACGGAGAAAAGAAATTATTGAATTGCCTGTACACCAAAGCTAGGAGCCGGGGTAACAAACAAGAAGAACGAGTATTGCTCATTTATTATGAACATTAACTTGATATAACTGGTAGCACTGAAACCTGGTGGGATAATTCCCATGATTGGAATGGTAAAATCAAGGTTATAACCTATTTAGGAAGGATCAAGTGGGCAAAACTGGTCTAAGGAGTAATGGAGTAACAAGGAGTAATGGTCTCAAGTTGCAGTGGGGGAGGTTTAGGTTGGATATTAGGAAAAACTTTTTCACTAGGAGGGTGGTGAAGCACTGGAATGGGTTACCTAGGGAGGTGGTGGAATCTCCTTCCTTAGAGGTTTTTAAGGTCAGGCTTGACAAAGCCCTGGCTGGGATGATTTAGTTGGGAATTGGTCCTGCTTTGAGCAGGGGGTTGGACTAGATGACCTCCTGAGGTCCCTTCCAACCCTGATATTCTATGATTCTATGAAAAGGGAAGGGGGAGGGGCACTCTATGTCAAAAACAGCATTACCTGTTTCTGAGTCACTGATAACTCAGAAGAAAGTCTTATGAATCAACGTCCTAACAGATAAAGCACAAGACAGAGTTTTAGGTGGTGTCTGCTACAGACCATCAAATACAAGGGAACAGGATGACTGGCTCCTTATGCACCTGTCTTCAATATTTAGGAAAAAAATCTGCGTGATCGTGGGAGACATCAATCTGAGTGACATACACTGGAGGGCTCATGCTGCCAGGACTAAAACATCCTTGGAATTTCTAACCATTATAGATGCCAATTTCCTAACTCAAAAAGTGTTCCATCCAACACAGGGGAATTCTATATTAGACCTCGTCTTGACAGATAAAGAGGAACTGGTCACAGAACAAAAAATAAATAGTACCTTAGGTACTAGTGATCATATTTATAATCTGCAAATAGAATAAAGTCCAGACCAGTAATATATAGATATATACTTGGCACTATAAAAAAAAAAGAGGCCAGTTTCACAAAGCTGAAAACAATTATGAGCCAAATCATCTGGGAGGAAGGATTTAATCAGAAAAATGTGAATGATAATTGGGAATTGTTTAAGAACCCTTTACTAGATTCCCTAAAAGCCACAATCAAGGAAAGAAGGCCATTAGTTAAAAAACTGACCTGGTTTAGAGGGGAAGTGAAGGCAACTGTAAAAAAATTATATATATATATAAAAACAAATGGAAGAAAGGGGAAGTCAGTAGTAATGAATTTATAAACCAGAAGCTAGGTATTATAGAAAATTGATAAGGGAAGCCAAGGGACACAAGAAAAAAATCTATGGCCAGCAGAGTTAAGGACAAGAAGAAGGAGTTTTTAAAGTATTTTAGGAACAAAAAGAATCCTGACAATGGTATTGGTCCATTACTAGCTGGAAATGGTAGATTTATCAATAATAATGCAAAAAGGGCTGCAGTGATCAATAAATATTTCAGTTCTGTATTTGGGAAAAATATAGTCTCATCAGATGATGATAACACTAGTATCTCAGGAGGACGCTACTAAAGTTAGACTTTTGAAATCAGCAGGTCCAGGTAATTTGCATTTAAGCATTTTAAAAGAGCTAGCTGAGGAGTTCTCTGGACCATTAATATTGATTTTCAATAAGTCTTGGAACACTGAGGAAGTTGCAGAAGAGTGGAAGAAAGCTAATGCTGTGCCAATATTTAAAAAGGGTAAATAGGATGACACAGGTAAGTACAGGCCCCTCAGTCTGACATCAGGGTGGTTAAGCACTGGAATAAATTGCCTAGGGAGGTTGTGGAATCTCCATCATTGGGGATTTTTAATGGTAGGTTAGACAAACTCCTGTCAGGGATGGTCTAGATCAGTGGTCCCCAACCTTTTTGTGGCCAGTAGCACATTACTGTTTTCAGAAGAGTGTGGCGGGTGCCAACAATTTTTCAAGGCTTATTTTGTATTTGTACATTAAATAATACGAAAAACATCATATTTAATATTACATAATATATGAACCCAGAGAGAAGCCGCGAGGACAGAGAACACCGGTGCCAGCAGCCCCGGAGTTCTCTGTTCCCAGCAGGCGCGGGGCCGCAGCTTCTCTCCCCTGCTGGGTACTAGGCGGGCCCCGCGCCTGCCAGGAACAGAGAACACTGGCGCCCGCAGCCTGCAGCCCCGGAGTTCTCTGTCCCCGTCAGGTGCGGGGCCGCGGCTTCTCTCCCCTGCTGGGCACTAGGCGGGCGCACATAAATGCCCCAGCGGGCGCCATGGCACCACGTTGGGGACCACTGGTCTAGATAATACTTAGTCCTGCCTTGAGTGCAGGGAACTGGAGTAGATGACCTCTCAAGATCCCTCCAGTCCTACATTTATAATTCTATAATCCCAGGCAATTTAATGGAGTGGCTGATAAGGGACTTGAATAAAGAATTGAAGGAGGGTAACATAATCAAGGCCAATCAATATGGGTTTATAAAAAATAGATCCTGTCAAACTAACTGGATATCTTTTTGTGATGAGATCTTTTGGGGTGTGTAGTGAGGCAGTGTGGCTCCCCGCCGCCCCGGAGAGGGAAGAGCCCATCCGGAGGCAGGAGTGGGCGGAGCTAGGGAGATCTGACCCCGCCCCTCAGAGGGTCAGGCGGCGACCTGGAAGTATAAAGGCTCGCCCTCAGGGCCCACTTGAGGCCCAGCCGCCGGGGAGGCCAGATGTCTCCAGCCTAGCCCGTGACTGGGAAAACCCCACAGCCCAAGGTGCAGGCCGGGACTGGCCTGACCTGCCCTGCGCTCGCTACCCGGAGGAGTTGCCGGACCTGCCGCTCGCCAGCTACCCCGAGAAGCCCATGGTGTTGGACCCCCCAAAGAACGACACCCTGATCCAGGTACTGCCCGAGGGGGAGTGTGGAAGTAGCCTGGGGGCAGCCGCCCCTAGTCTGGCTGCAGCACTGCCAGAGCCCATGTCCGTGTGTTGCGGCCGGGATCCCCACTGACTAAGCAGCGGGTCTTTTGCCGCTGCTAGGGCCCCGGGCTGGGACGCAGTGGAGTGGGAGGGCCTGCGTCCCCCCTGCCACCCAACTCGTGGGTGGCCGTCTCCCCCTCTCCCAGGTCTTTGGAGGCTTGGGCCTATCCTCATTGTTGCCCCACCCTGACCCAGGGCCGGGGCCCCCTACTGTTTGTATTGACCGCTCAGCCCTGCCAGAAGGCCTGAGCTCCTGACTCTGTATTGCCTGCCCTGACCTAGAGCCTGGGCCTGGTACTGTTTGTATTGACTGCTCAGCCCTGCCAGAGGGCCTGAGCTCCTGACTCTGTATTGCCCACCCTGACCTAGAGCCTGGGCCTGGTACTGTTTGTATTGACTGCTCAGCCCTGCCAGAGGGCCTGAGCTCCTGACTCTGTATTGCCCACCCTGACCTAGGGCCTGGGCCTGGTACTGTTTGTATTGACTGCTCAGCCCTGCCAGAGGGCCTGAGCTCCTGACTCTGTATTGCCCACCCTGACCTAGGGCCTGGGCCTGGTACTGTTTGTATTGACTGCTCAGCCCTGCCAGAGGGCCTGAGCTCCTGACTCTGTATTGCCCACCCTGACCTAGGGCCTGGGCCTGGTACTGTTTGTATTGACTGCTCAGCCCTGCCAGAGGGCCTGAGCTCCTGACTCTGTATTGCCCGCCCTGACCTAGGGCCTGGGCCTGGTACTGTTTGTATTGACTGCTCAGCCCTGCCAGAGGGCCTGAGCACCTGACTCCTTGTTGCCCCGCCCTGATCCAGGGCCTGGGCTTACAGTGTCTGTTACAGTTACCGCAAGGGCTGCCGAGGGAGACCCCACGGCCAGACTAATTCCCCCAAACGCCAACCGTGTGTAGTGAGCCGGTGTGGCTCCCCGCCGCCCCGGAGAGGGTCGAGCCCCGGCAAACCCTTGTACAGAGTGATAAAGTATTGATGTAATATACTTAGACTTCTGTAGCTGACTGTTCTCAAAACGTAATTGTAAACGGGGAATCCTCATTGAGAGGGTGTGTTTCTAGTGGGGTCCTGAAGGGACTGGCTCTTGGCCCTACACCAGGGGTGGCCAACCTGTGGCTCTGGAGCCACATGCGGCTCTTCAGAAGTTAATATGCGGCTCCTTGTCTAGGCACCGACTCCGGGGCTGGAGCTACAGGCGCCAACTTTCCAATGTGCCGGGGGGTGCTCACTGCTCAACCCCTGGCTCTGCCCCCACTCCAGCCCTTCCCCTGAGCCTGCTATGCCCTCGCTCCTCCCCTCCATCCGAGCCTCCTGCATGCCATGAAACAGCTGATCCGGAGGTGCCGGGAGGGATGGGGAGGAGCTGATCAGCGGGGCTGCTGGTGGGTGGGAGGCGCTGGGAACAGGGGGGAGCTGCTGTGGCTCTTTGGCAATGTACATTGGTAAATTCTGGCTCCTTCTCAGGCTCAGGTTGGCCACCCTTGCCCTATACTATCTAACATTTTTATCAATGACCAGGAAGAAAACATAAAACCACCGCTGATAAAGTTTGCAGATGACACACAAATCAGGGTACTGGTAAATAATGAAGACGACAGGTTACTGATTCAGAGCAATTTAGATTGTTTGGTAAACTGAGCGCAAGCAAACAATAAGTGTTTTAAGACAGCTAAATGCAGATGTCTACATCTAGGCACAAAGCACGTAGGCCATACTTACAGGATGGGGGACTCTATCCTGGGAAGCAGGGACTCTGAAAGAGATTTGGTTGTGATGGTGGATACTGAGCTGAACATGAGCTCCCAGAGCAATGCTGTGGCTGAAAAGGCTGATGCAATCCTTGGATACATAAACAGGGGAATCTCGAGTAAGAGTAGAGAGGTTATTTTAGCTTTGCATTCGGCACTGGTGCATCCTAAAGCCAATAGTTGCTTTAGGAATTATTTTGGAGAAGTTCTCCAGGAGGTCAGACTAGATAATCACAACGGCCATTTCTGTCCTTGGAATCTGTGAATTATAAACCTAATTGTAGTAAATGTATTGACCTAATTGAACTGCCTATGCAGGCTGTGCATAGTTGTATACATGTTCGGAGACAGGCACCAATGGTACGCATGCCCACATTTCTGCAAGCCATTCTTCTCTCCCCCACCTAGTTTTTCATGTATTTGTCTACCCTCCGCACCACACAGCAGTGTGGGAGATGTTATTATTCTTACGGCACCCATCAGCAGGTGGTGCGGTTACAATCTTCCACGCAAGTTTTGACACTTGGAAAGACAAGGTGGTAGCTCAGGGTTATACAAGGTACTGTGTAGAGGCAGCTTCTGGAGAAGGAGCTGGATGAGCAGCAGGAGAGTTTGCTGTCTTATTCCAGGAGTGGGTGGGTCGGCTTTTGTGGCCTGCATCATGCGGGAGGTCAGACTAGATGATTATAATGGTCCCTTCTGACCTTAAAGTCTATGAGTCTGACTTGGGCTCTGATTAGAGTCAATTCTCTGGGCAGAGTTTTCCTTAGGAACCAGTTGTTGACGTTGGGCTGGGATTCCCGGAAGAAGGGATTGCCCTGCATGCTGTTTGACCTTCTCATTTCAGGACTGACGTATTGTGGCCAGAGGCCCTGGTCAGAATCCGAGCCCCATTGTGTCAGATTCTGTACAAACACATTGGAAGAGGGGATCCTTGCCCCATGCCTCTTGCAATCTAAGAAAATGAGCAAAATGTGAATTGTGTCAGAGGATGGGAAGAAGCCGTCTTTCTTATAAAACTCTTCCTACAAAACAGGTGCCCACATCTCAGAACGGATGTAGTAGCCGATCTCTTTCTTTGGGTAGTCACAGTAGGAAGGGGGAATAGTCCTGGGGAATGAGAACCCCTCCCTCTGACGTCTGTGAGATAGCCATTATTGGCACTTGGTTATATGGCCATTGGCTGTACTGTACTTGCTCTCTGGGTAGAGAACTTGTTCTCCAGGGCTGTCAAACAGGCATCTTTTACCATAGCTAGGCTAGCAACTGTAAATCAGTAGGCCCTCGTAACTTGCACCCAGAGTCCTAAAAGACTTGGTTGTGTAGATCTTTAAAATAAAAATAAAAAATATATGGAGATATACCTATCTCCTAGAGCTGGAAGGGACCCTGAAAGGTCATCAAGTCCAGCCCCCTGCCTTCACTAGCAGGACCAATTTTGCCCCAGATCCCTAAGTGGCCCCCTCAAGGATTGAACTCACAACCGGGGGGTTTAGCAGGCCAATGCTCAAACCACTGAGCTATCCCTCCCCCAATATCTTTGGCCTGCTGATATTATTTTTTAATAACTGTTGGAAGAGCAGGGAAGTCCCAGAAGCCTGGCAGTATGCTAATGTCATGCCAATATTCAATGAGGGCAAGCAGGATGATCTGGGTAACTATAAGCCAATTAGCCTGACAACAATCCCAGGAAAAATAAATGACACAGGATTCAATCAATAAAGAATTAAAGGACAGGAACATAATTAATGCCAGTCAACGTGATTTATGGAAAATAGGGTCTTGCCAAACAAACATGATTTCATTCTTTGAGATTACAAATTTGGTTGATAATGTAACAACACAGCTGTAGTAATATACTTAAACTTTTGTGAGGCATTTGAATTAGTGTCACGTGTCCTTCTGATTAAAAAATTAATACTACACAATATCAGTGAAGCCCATGTTAAATAGACTAAAAGCAGGATAACGGACATATCTCAAAAAGTAGTTGTCAATGGTCAAGCGTCATTAAAGTTTTTTCCAGTGGGTTCCCTATGGATTAGTAAGAGGCACGCCACTATTCAACATTTTTATCAATGATCTGGAAGTAAATATAAAATCACTGCTGATAAAAATTGTGGATGATACAAAGATTGGTGGAATGGTAAATGATGAGGACAGGGCATGAAAAAGTAAAGTTGTACATAGAGACAAATGAACATAAGAACGGCCATATTGGGTCAGACCATCTAGCCCAGTATCCTGTCTTCCGACAGTGGCCAATGCCAGGTGCTTCAGAGGGAATGAACAGAACAGGTCATCATCAAGTGATCCATGCAAAGTTATACATTCAGGAACAAGTAATGAAGGCCAGACCTACAGAACAGGGGACTTGAAAGCAGTGACTCTGAACAGGATATGGGCTAGCCACTCAACATGAGCTCCCAATGCCATATTGTAGCAAAAAGGGTAATATGATCCCTGGATGTATAAACAGGGGAGTAGGGATAGAGAGGTGATTTTACCTCTCGACACAGCATTGGTGAGAGGGATATAGGAACACTGTGTCCAGCTCTGGTGTCCACATTTTTAAAAGGGACGTTGAAAAACTGGAGAGGGTGCAGAAAAGCAGCATCAAAATGACGTGAGGGCTGGAGAAAATGCCTTACGGTGAGAGACTTCAAGAGCTTAATCTGTTTCGCTTATCGAAAAGGAGACAGAGAGATGACTTGAGTGCAGTGTGTAAGTACCGTCACCAGCAGAAACTACTAGATGCTAAAGGGCTCTTCAGTTTAGCGGTGAAAGATCCTATGGCTGGACGCTAAAGCCAAATTCAGATTAGAAATAAGAAATTTTTAACGGTGCAGGTGATTAACCATTGGAGCACACTCTCCATCTCTTGATGTCTTCAGCTCAAGGCTGGATGTCTGTTGGGAAGATGTTTTATTCAAACACAAGTTACTGGGCTCAATGCAGGGCTAAGTGGGTGACTTTATATGGCCTGTGCAGTGCTGATCCAGCCAGATGATCCAAAGGTCCCTTCTGATTTTAAAAGAAGCAGCAGCTGTTGTTTCGACTCCCACCTGATCCATAGATTTCATAAAGATCAGAAGGGACTGTTCTGATCACCTACTCTGAGCCGCTGCATAGCACAGGCCAGAGAACCTCACCTTTTCCAGCAGTCGGGGGAAATATTTTTCCCTACTCAAGCCTTCAACTACCTGAAGGGGGATTCTAAAGAGGATGGAGCTCAGCTGTTCTCAGTGGTGGCAGATGACAGAACAAGAAGCAATGGTCTCAAGTTGCAGTGGGGGAGGGCTAGGTTGGATATTAGGAAACACTATTTCACTAGGAGGGTGGTAAACCACTGGAATGGGTTACCTAGGGAGGTGGTGGAATCTCCTTCCTTAGAGGTTTTTAAGGCCCGGCTTGACAAAGCCCTGGCTGGGATGATGTAGTTGGGGATTGGTCCTGCTTTGAGCAGGGGGTTGGACTAGATGACCTCCTGAGGTCCCTTCCAACCTTGATATTCTATGATGCTATGATTTCACTAAAATATAGGATCTTATCTGTGCTCCTGTTACAAGCTCCTCTGTCTCTGCTGGTGGAGAAAGCTGTGCTCCTGATTTATGGGGATGCTGTGTCTCTCCACTGTGTGCACCACTCATGCATTTTCCTTGAAGCAATCAAACCCCTACATTACAAAGAGTGATTATCATATTTCGGTCACTCTGCAGATTGTAGATTTTTTTTTTTAGACCAGGAAAATCTCAACTCAAAGCCTCCTGTTGATTTTCCAGCGTCCCTCTAGGGGACTTGCTCTCAGGGAGAGGCAAGCCCGGTGGGCAAGGTGCTAGCCAGGGACTTGCGGAGACTCAAGGCCCTGCTTGGGCCAGTCACTTTGTCTCTCTGTGCCTCAGTCCCCCCATCTGCACAATGGGAGAAACAGCCTGGGGTGAGGAGGGTAAATATATGGAGATATACCTATCTCATAGAACTGGAAGGGACCTTGAAAGGTCATTGAGTCCAGTCCCCTGCCTTCACTAGCAGGACCAATTTTTTGCCCCAGATCCCTAAATGGCCCCCTCAAGGATTGAACTCACAACCCTGGGTTTAGCGGGCCAATGCTCAAATCACTGAGCTATTCCTCCCCTCCTCATTAAAACAAGACTGAGGTGTTCAGATATTACGTTGATGAGGGTCAGATAAGTACCTTAGACATGTAGATAGAGCCGGCCTATAGTGCCTGGTTAATGTAACCCACATGCAGTGAATCCTGCAGCTGAGGTCTAGTCTTGCACAAGTGGTTATGGATGGTCCATATGCCCAAGGGAATGGAACAACTCCAGGATCCATCCTAAGTGAAGGAAAGAGAAACGATCTTTCAAATTAAGAGTGAAAGCAAATCTCACTTCTGCTCTGCCGGGCTCAATGAAAGCACTGGACATCTGAGAATGTCCCTCTACCTAACCCCAGGTATTTTATCCCTCAGATGCCATCCCACCAGCTCGCCCATGCTAAGCGGGTGTGTGCTCCAACAAGATTTGGATGCAAGACCTCCAAGACAACAGAGTGCTGCTGAAAACGCTGTTGATTGTTCAGTAGATGAGGCCCTTCCCTGTGAGACAGTCCTCACCCAGTGTCTCTGATGGTGTCAGAAACTGAAAAGTGGATGGTCTTGCCTAGTGGTTGAAGCCGTGGCAGTCAGGTCTAGTGGTTGAGCTGGGGACTGGAGCCAAAGGTCAGAGAAGGAATCAGGAACCAAGAGCAGGGTTGGAAGAAGGCTGGAGCAGGAAGAAGGCTGGGCACAGGCTGAGGCTGGAGCAGTCTGTCAGAACGACCAAGCAGTAGGGGAGACTCCTGGCGAGGTAATGACATTGAGCCAATGGGCGTGGCTGCTCTCATTGGGAGCCTATATCCTTGGCCGTGAGGTCACCTAGTTAGACCTACACCTGTGGATTACCTGTCAGCCCACGCTCAGCCAATCAGGCAGAAGGATGACTCATCAGGCTCAGCAGCACTTATCCGGCCCAGAGACGACTCATTAGAGATGGCATTAAGGGAAATGTGCTGCTGGACAGGCCACCTTTCATCTAAGACATAAAAGCAAAGTGGTGGCCACTTGCATTCGTTAAATTTATTCGCAAGAATTAGGGTCTTGGCTTTCTTGTCTTGGGCATATCATACAGAGCAATGGCAGGGTCATTATAGCTGCTACCCAAGAAGGCTGTGCAGAAAGTCTAGAAGATCTGACACTCAAAAGCTATTCTAATTCAGCAGAAAAATTCTACTTCAGCCCCAGACCTACCAAGTTTGAGGCCGATATTCCTTTGTTTGCAGATTTCTTGGGAGGTGAACAAAATCAGGATTATAATGTCAACTCAGCTGCATCATTAACTATGGCCTGGTGGTAGCCACTCCGTGGTGGGACAAATTAAATCCGGGGACTGCTAGGCCAGGAGATGTAGGGGATGATGTTAATTTCAGGATACAGTTATAGCCTCATGATCAGACCAAAGCCGCACAGTCCGTGCTAAGGAAATGTTTCCCATAGCTGCTTAATTAATGACAAACAGACATTTCAAAAAAGAAACAAAGCCAGATTCGTCTTGCCACATGTGCGACATAAATTCTCCGAGACCGGCATTAATGAGGCTCCGTGGCACGGCATGTACCCACTGCGCCGCCAATGCATTCCAGGCGCTTTAGATGGGCAGTGGGGCCTCATGCACAAAATTAGTCATTGCCGCCAGAGCTGCATCCTGACCAATGGAAAATGCTCCGAAAGGGCTGGAAAGAAACTCATTCAGCCCATGCATGTGTCATCTGGCTTGGCCTGTTGCATTAAAGTGGTACCAACATCTCCTGGAAAGTCTTGACACAAACCACTATCATTCTGTACAGGCAATTCTGCTGCTTTGTCACGTGTTTCCTGAATTCTTCATCTTGTTTATTATTTATTTATTACCAAGGACATCTGCATGGAGCTGGGGCCTTCAGGGCTTCTGCACTCATCTGTTCTCATTCATCGCCTGAAGTCCCAGACCTGTGTCCATGGCATCAAAATTGCCTCCCCAGCACCAGGGTGATCCAGCCAATGGGCTACTTGATGTGCTGGTGACTTTGTGCCCCTCTCTGTGGCTCACTTTCCCCTTCTGTGACATGCTAAAAATGATGCCTCCCCTCCTTTGCAGAATGCTTGGGGATCTCTGGGTGGGACGTGCTAGATAACCCATCCCTCCCTGCTGCCCCTTGCTAAGGAGGGCCCCATGGCATTCACCCCCTACGCCGTGCCAGAGAGCCGCCAGCCTGCGTCTCGCCCCCCACCCTTGCTCTGCCATTGTGCCTGCAGTGAAAAGTCTCCATTGACAGGGGTTCCGCTGACCTCGCTAATGTTTTCCCAACACAATGGGCTGAGTGAATGGGGCAGGATTCGGAGCAACCGCAAGTCAATCCATGGGCATGGACCGAGTCCAATCTGCAAAACACCCCTCCCTATGCTCCCCATCCATTATAAATGATCCCTTTATCAGACAGTGACATACTAACTCCCATATCAGCTCCTACCTGCTCCAAAAATGCCACAAAGAGGGCGGGGGGAGAGCAGCCCAGCTCCGTTGAGACCTCAGCGCTGTCTCCTTTCTGCTCGGGTTTCCTGCTCAAGTCCTGGCAGCCTTTTGTTAAGCCTCAAAAAGGCAACACAATCCCTCCTTTGCTTGGACCCTTCGCTGCTAGGGCTCTATTCAGGGATAATGAGGTTTCCCTGAGAACAGATCTGATAATGTCACTTTTCAGGCAGAGAGGCTTAGTTCTCACCTTGGCCAGAACACAAGGGCCCTGGCTGGTCCATCTGAAAGCACTTCAGTGCCGCTCTGCTCTCTGTGCATGCCTGTTCTGCAAGGACAGATTGGGAGTTTTCAGCTTGGAAAAGAGGCAACTAAGGGGGGGTGGGTATGATAGAGGTCTATAAAATCATGACTGGTGTGGAGAGAGTAAATAAGGAGGTGTTATTTACTCTCTCATAACACAAGAACTAGGGGTCACCAAACGAAATCAATAGGCTGCAGGTTTAAAACGAACAAAAGGAAGTGTTTCTTCACAAAATGCACAGTCAACCTGTGGAACGCTTTGCCAGAGGATGTTGCGAAGGCCAAGACTATAACAGGGTTCAAAAAAAGAACTAGATACATTCATGGAGGACAGGTCCATTGATGACTACTAGCCAGGATGGACAGGGATTGTGTCCCTAGCCTCTGCCAGAAGCTGGGAATGGGCAACAGGGGATGGATCACTTGATGATGACCTGTTCTGTTCATTCCCTCTGGGGCATCTGGCATTGGCCATTGTTGGAAGGCAGGATACTGGGCTAGATGGACCTTTGGTCTGACCCAGTATGGCCGTTCTTATGAATACTGTCTTGGTTAAAATGCTAACGCTGGCAGACTGCAGTGAGGAATAGACAGTACCAAAGCTATTAGGGCTTGGAGAATGCCGCCTATAGGGTTTCTTTTTTCCAAACTCACAAACAGCCCTCACAGAATAAAGAGTTCCATGGCATTTGGATTATTTACATAGCAAACATTAATCAACTTGTGGGCTAGATAAACACTTCTCTAATAGGCTGGTGACTTTCCATGGTCCAAGCTCATCTATAACCTCCAGCAAATCTTCTTTGCCTCACTCTGCTCTTAAAGCCTACATCAATCTCCCTAGTATTTGTTTAACCCCTTCTATCACTCTTTCTTGGATCCGGTTGAGAGGTGGGAAAAAAGCAGTGGCTCAGGCTCCGCCTACAATTCTAAACCCCACCCCGCATCCAGTGCAACAGGCTAAAATAATCAGCCGTGAAATAGTTAATCTTGATATTTGAATGTTCGCATTTGGTTTGAAGACAGGTTTCAGAGTAATAGCCGTGTTAGTCTGTATCCGCAAAAAGAATAGGAGTACTGGTGGCACCTTAGAGACTAACAAATTTATTGTAGCATAATAAGCTTATGCTACAATAATTTTGTTAGTCTCTAAGGTGCCACAAGTACTCCTATTCTATTTGGTTTGAAGATCAATGCAGCCATTGAGATGTTTTAATATATGGAGATATACCTATCTCATAGAGCTGGAAGGGACCCTGAAGGGTCATCAAGTCCAGCCCCCTGCCTTCACTAGCAGGACCAATTTTGCCCCAGATCCCTAAGTGGCCCCCTCAAGGATTGAACTCACAACCCTGGGTTTAGCAGGCCAATGCTCAAACCACTGAGCTATCCCTCCCCCATGTTTCTCTGGGAGGTGATAGGGTGATGGCTAGTTCTACCTCCCAGGTAAAAATGACACCTCTTTACTCAAATGGCCTGTTGCCCTTGTGTATTCAGAGTCAGATCTGCTTGCTTTACTGATGAAAATAAGTCCTTGCTGCTTTAGACACCTGTAAGTCCAGCAGAATAGACTTAGGGCATGTCTACACTTTGAACGGAAGGTGTAATTTCCAACTCAGGCAGTCGGACATACAGTAGCTCTGATCAAGCTAATGGGCTCAAAACAGATGTAGCCGCGGTAGTATGAACAGCAGGAGGGCCTAGCCGCCTGGAGTATGATCCTGGTGCAACCCTAGGTACCTACCCCATCCTGCTCTGGTTACACGTCTATTTTTAGCGCACTAGCTCAATCAAAGCTAGTGTGCGTTTGTCTACCCAAGCTGGAAATTACCTCACTGTGCAGAGGTACCATAAATAAGAGGCAGGTAGATGCTGTTCCTTCTCGTGCATCATCCAGAGACTTGTGTACTGAGTTGCAGTCAGGTGAAGGCAATGAGGCTGGCCAAGTGTCAGAGGGCAGAATTCGTAGACACGGGGGTGGTCAAGGCATCAGCGAGGGCAGAATTACAGGTGATATGTGGGAAGGAAAAACCCCAGCTTGACACTGTGCCCAAGCAGAGTTGCACTGACAGTTTTAAAAACATTTTTTTTTTAACGTGTAAACTAATCACTAGAGCTGGTCAAAAAACTTTGTTTGGAGGTGGGGGTGGGGGAATTTCCATAGAAAATTTCAACAAAAGTGACTCTTTTTTTCATTTTCATCAAACCTTTTTCTGAGGAAAATTTCAACTTTTCTGCCAAATATTGAAAATAAAACATTTTGGATGAAATCTTTTGCGTTTTGGGCATTTTTTTTTTTGACAGAATATTCAGATTTTCCACAGAAAGCAGACACTTTTCGTGAGCATTTCATTTAGCTGAAAACCCAATTTTCCACTGAAGGACAGTTTTGATGGAAAATTTTCAACCAGCCGTGCTAAGCCCAATTGCTCTCGTGTATTTGATGCACAATAAAGCTAGGCTATTGTAATGCCACTGCTGCAGACTCATTAGCCAGGTCCCTGTACGTCCCCTGGACAAATGAATGACTTTGCCAGCTTTTCCACCCGGCCCGGCCAGGCTTGAGAGAAAGTGCAAAGAGAGGGGCCAGTCAGAGACTCCAGGATATAGGAGCAGAAGTATCCAATGTAGGGATCTTTGGAGAACTTTCTAGTTTTGACTGGCCTTTCTTTGCCCTGTGCTGTTTGCTCCAACCCTTTCCCTCTGTTAGTCACTTCACCGTAGCATCACTCCTCTTAACCTCATCTCCTCTCCCTGGCCCCGGCCCCGGCCCCTTACTTCCCTTCGATGTTCCCTCTTGCTGTTGTGATTTGCAAAGCAGGAGACTATGTTTTCCATCAGCCTCTCCCCGTTACATCCCCTTCCCCTGGCACGGGAAGGTCCTGAACCAGGAGTGGGCGGGTTCTGTTCGGGAGGGGGAGCCGCATAGCAGGGGGGAGCTAGAGAGAAGCCCTAGGAGCTGTAGACAGAGCCACGTGTGGGACAGGCTGTGACTGCCGGCCCACCACCATCTCCGGGTGGGGCTGATGGGGGAGAAGCAGAGGCTGGGCAGGGAGCCAGTGCAGAGGGGGCCTGAATGAGAGACAAACTGAGCCCGGTTTGGAAACCCACAAGTGGCTAGTTGCTGGACTAGAGACTGGACCGGAGAGCCCTGACTCTCGATTGGGCTGCCCCAGGGACCCAAACCAGAACCGCTATTACTTACCTTGAGCTGTACCTGTTTAAGCCTCTGTACCTGGGGTACTTGGAGCCTTCCCCTTTCCTGCCAGCCCCAGTAAAATACCCTTCCCTTAGCCATGTGTCTGAGCAGCTCTGGGGACCCCCCTGCGAGGCCGAGCTGTTGAACGCCCACCATGCTTGCCTCTGAGCCAGGGCACGCCTGGCAAGCTCCAGACACCCGAGGGGTTTGGGGCGCAGAGTAACCCCAATAATTACACTTCCTATTAACTGCTCCCCTCTAACTAAAACCACCGGAAAACCCCAAACACCACATGGCGCTAACATGATGTTTGCTGCCATCTCATTGTTCACTCTGCTGCTGTGTTCAACCCCTTCCCCCACCCGAGCCGTCCGGTCAGTGCAGACGGTAAGCGCTTCAGGGCAGGGACCAGCTTTGCGTTCGGTGTTTGTACAGCGCCTAGCACTGTGGGGTCCTGCTCTGAGACTACGGCTCCTGGGCACTGCTGCAATACAGACAGGAATAATCATCTCTGCTTAGAAGGGAGCATGGTGCATGAGACACATCAATACAGTATGTGGGGTCTTCAGCTGGGGGGCAGCACCCCTTTGCACTGGCCATGGCTCAGTGTCACAATGGAGCCCACACTATTTAACTCTTCCGCTCTCTCTCCTCGATCCTTCCCCATCCCCTTCTGCCCTTCTTTCTGCCAATCATTTTTCTCCCTCTCTCCTCTCCATCAATATCTCCCTGCTAGTGAGATGTCCAGAGGTGAACATCATAATCCCAGTGCAACCGCAACCCAAGTGCACCAAAAGGGACTTTCCCCTCTCTCTCCCATGATCCACTGCAACCCCCAAACTGCCCTGGCCTCGTGCTTTAGATAGTCAATCCAGAGCGCACGGGGCAAGATGCCTCTGGCTTTTGGTGCAGATGTGATTTAGCACTCCCAGGGGAGAAGCACCTGTCCCCCCTCTCCTGTGAGGTGCTCTCTCTCTATTGGGTGTTTGTCAAGCAGCCAAGGGAGAAATCATAGAATATCAGGGTTGGAAGGGACCTCAGGAGATCATCTAGTCCAACACCCACTGCTCAAAGCAGGACCAATCCCCCAGACAGATTTTTGTCCCAAATCCCTAAATGGCCCCCTCAAGGATTGAACTCACAACCCAGGGGTTAGCAGGCCAAGGTTCAAACCACTGAGCTATCCCTCCTCCCCATATGCATACCTATGTCATTTTCTGTTCCTCTTTCCCTTATGGGGGGTTGGACTAGATGACCTCCTGAGGTCTCGTCCAACCCTAATCTATTGTATGATTATTAAATGTAAATCTTAACCCCATTAACGCAGAGGATAACATGAACCGGATGTGCCACGTGGCCCAGTGGCAATTGCTTAGTAAGCTTTGCTGGCATGGATCTCACTTTCCTTTCCCAAGATGGTTGAGCGTTGGATCTCACTGCCTCAAGGCAACACGGGGATGTCTCATGCAATGAGCGTTCTGTTCACTTATACCCCCAGCATGTACAAGACACATTTATTATTATTTATATTGCAGCAGCACCTAGTATCCTCAGTCAAGATGAAGGCCCACCGCGCCAGGTGCTGTACAGAGAGAGAGAGAGAGAAACAGAAAATCCTTGCCTTGAAGAGTTTCCAACCTAAATAGACGAGTCAGACCAAGAATGGGGAGTGGAAACAGAGGCACAGAGAAATGAAGTGGCTTCCCCAAGGTCACACAGCAGGTCACAGAGGGAGATAAGAGTAGGAACTAGATCTTCTGAGTCCCAGTCCAGTACACTACCCCCAGACTGCGATTCCTCTCCAGGGCATTGTGTCTATCAGGTTTGTCATCTCTATTGTTTATTAAGCATCAATGTGCTCCACAACACACAAATATATAGATCACATTTTTAAAGGGACCCCTTATTTTCTACCCGGGCTCAGCTTTGGGTGTAAACTTATGGGTGCAGAGGGTCAGCTGGTTACCTGCTCTGCAAAGGCCAACAGGCAGACATCCGTAAAGTCTATCATTGGTACTCCCAATTGATCGCACCTTCCAAGTTAGTTCAAGTGTTAAAGGAGAAGCCATTCTGAAAAGTCTGGCCCGGAATTTAGCACTTAGATGCTACCGCGCTGTGAATTCTAGGTATATTCAAGGTATTGCACGATAGACAAAAAGAACCACCACCAGAAGAAGAAGAATGCCTCGCTTTTCTATAGCACTAGTAGATCTGAAAGCAATACACAAGGAAAGCAAGAATTATTATCCCCATTTGTAAATGCAGGCACGGACCGGGGACGTGATTTGCCCAAGGTCACACAGCAGGTCCAGGAACAGATTTAAGAACAGAGCTAGGGGATTTTATACAGCCACCCGTCACCGTCGCTTCTGAACACGGTCGTGCAAACAGACACATAAGCTCACAGACACCTGTATGCACAGAAGCAGTCACACACACACACACACCCCCACACACACAGACCCAGAATTTAGCTAAGACACTTGGAGGACATATTGAAATAGGATTTCCCCCCCTTAGTTCCAGAAGCTGATTTAGCCCATCAGAGGAGGAGTGTGGGGCATGTGTGCTTTTTGCACCGCTCAGAAAGCCATTGAATCCTGCCACTGTAATAAGCCGAATGGCCAGACAGCTGTTTCCCAAATCAGACTCACCTCTCTGTGGTCTGCGAGATCCAGGTTTGCGTGTTATGTGTTAAACAGGTAACTAGATACCAAAGGAAAGAATAGAGACATAAAGCTGGAAAGGGCAGATAAAAACTGTCTCCATACAGTCAAAAGATCGGCCTTGGCCCAAATGAACTGTCTCTTTACATTCATTACAGTCTGAGACAGCTCTGGCCTTCATTTGCTTCATCCCTGGCCTGCCCTCCCCTCAAAGGCTATTTGCAAAATCAACATGGCTTCCCCTTCCTCTTTCATTGCAGCCTCTGTCTCCTCTCTTACACCTTCCGATAGCAAAAGTCATGTACAGTGCTCCAGTACAGGGGCTATGGCCTTAAACTGGGACTTAGGAGACATGGCTCTGTTCCTGGCTCTGCCCCTGAGGGACTTGAGGTAAGTCACTTCTCCTGTGTTTCCCTGTCTGTTCCGATTGTACACTCTCTGGGGCAGAGACTGTCTCTTACTGTGTTTGTACAGCGCCCAGCACAATCGGGCGCTGATCTCGGTTGGAGCCCCCAGATGCTACTGTAATATAAATAAGGGTGGTGTGGAACCCACACAGAGTGTGTGGCTGGTGGAGGAAAGGCTGACAGAACTCCAGCTTAGCAACGGGAGAGCAACACTGTTTCCCCAGTCAGCAAATACAGCCCATCCCATCAGGAGCGCCGCCAGCTTTTTCGGCACCCTAGGCGGCGGAAGGTCCCGCCCCCAAAATGCCGCCCCCGACAGGGGTGGCGGAAAGTCCCGCCCCCAAAATGCCGCTGACGACCAGGGCGCCGGCGCCCCCCAAATAGTAGTGCCCTAGGCGACCGCCTAGGTCACCTAATGGGTTGCGCCGGCCCTGCATCCCATCCTGCAAGATTCCACTCTCAAAGGGCAGATGACCAAGAGTTTCCAGCTTTTATCACAGGGTCTCAAAAGATCCCTGGGAAGTAGGAAAAATGTATTACTCCCTTTAACAGCTGGGGAAATGGAGGCATGGAAAGGGTAAATGACTTGCCCAGGGTCAGACAGCGAGTCAGTAGCAGAGACACTAACATTCCCAATGCCCAGGCTCGCGCTCTGACCACTGGATCACTCTCCCTCCAGGCACAGGAAGGGGGATTCACCCTTGCTCTGTGGCAGCAAAGCAGCTGTCAGCCCCTACCACTGGGGAATAGCTGTGGCTCAGAGGGCCTTCACGGTAGGTGTAGAGTTGACACAACCAAGCCCCAGCCTAGGATAGGAATGTTGTAGCCCCCTTAGAATCATAGAATCATAGAATATCAGGGTTGGAAGGGACCTCAGGAGGTATCTAGTCCAACCCCCTGCTCAAAGCAGGACCAACCCCAACTAAATCATCCCAGTCAGGGCTTTGTCAAGCCTGACCTTAAAAACCTCTAAGGAAGGAGATTCCACCACCTCCCTAGATAACCCATTCCAGTGCTTCACCACCCTCCTAGTGAAAAAGTTTTTCCTAATATCCAACCTAAACCTCCCCCACTGCAACTTGAGACCATTACTCCTTGTTCTGTCATCTGGTACCACTGAGAACAGTCTAGATCCATCCTCTTTGGAACCCCCTTTCAGGTAGTTGAAAGCAGCTATCAAATCCCCCCTCATTCTTCTCTTCTGCAGACTAAACAATCCCAGTTCCCTCAGCCTCTCCTCATAACTCATGTGCTCCAGCCCCCTAATCATTTTTGTTGCCCTCCGCTGGACTCTTTCCAATTTTTCCACATCCTTCTTGTACTGTGGGGCCCAAAACTGGACACAGTACTCCAGGTGAGGCCTCACCAATGTCAAATATACATTGGTCAGATATACCAGGCTCAGGAGCAGCACAAGGCCCAGAGTCGTCTGCATTCTGGGTGCTGGCACAGCGGGGGGTTCCCACCTGCCACGCCCCGTGCCTTGGGACGAGAGGTCTGGGAACCCATTCCCTAATGGCCGCCAGGCAGCAAAGGGGAGAGAACTGCCGAGAAATCTCGAGAAGGATGTGGGAGGGAATCAACTGAGGCCAAATCTTCTGGAGTCTCCTCTTTCACTACCGGCAAAGGCCACATTTGCCCCTGCCTCCGACAACAGTGCCGTCCATTTATCCACCGTGCAGAGCCGGACAAGAGGACTTGTTCTCTGGGCCTTGAGAACAGAATCTTCCCAGGCTAGGAGGATGAGCCCAGCTCTGTGAAAACCCCTTTTCAGCGAGAGTCATTAGCGGGAGATAAAGGTCTGTGCCGCTTACGATTTCTCTTGTCATGTTGGCGCACCTTCTCCTCCCTTGCAACAACAGTGGGGCTGTTTTCAAAGGACTCCTAATTGTCTATTTCCTCCCATTGCTGCCACTCAGAGAGGGAGCCGGGGAGAAAGAAGGGCCTATTTCAACAGGCCTTATCTGATGAAAGCATTCAAGTGGGGTTTCTTTCTCTCTCTCCCGCCTCCTGGCCTCTCTCTTCTTCATTAACCGGCCTTCCGATGCTGGGTGGTGGTTTTTTGGCCTGCGAGGAATACAGGCCCAAACGGTGTGGGTGGATGAGTGGTGACAGGCTAACAAAAGCGACCTCACTTTGCAGATAATGACTCCAGCCTTTCGAGCCAGGACCCGAAAGCTCACAGTACCAAGCTGTCTTTCAGGCTCGTCCTAATTCGGAGGCATTGTCCAGAGTTTTTCTAAAGGCGGATGACAGTCGACATCGGCTCTCTATCTGCAACATTTTTGTCCCTCTATTTGAGATCCAGCCACAGATTTTCCCGGTTTCTGATGCAAACACTGACAGGGCCTTTTATTGACTGGAAAAAAGATCCTGGCTTCCAATGAGCGCTGTTAAGACACAGGCCCAGATTTGATCGCAGCTTTTTCAGAGTCTGGCAGGTGTTTTGCAGCCCGCGTCTTACTTTGGCTCATCATTTTGTGGAGCCCCGAATGTACATAGCAGCAGCATGAAAGCACCAGCCCTCTGCCCCCACAGCCGTGGCTGGCTAGAGGGCTGGCTGGAAGTCCGGCCCTTACTTCCTGCTCTTCTCTGATCAGAGGAGGGGATAGTGTCGAATGCAGGACAGGGCTAGGGTGGCCAGGTGCCCAGTTTTCGACTGGACTTTCCAGTCGAAAAGGGGACCTGACAGTGTCCGATCACCTCTACTGACTGGACACCCAAAGTCTGGTTACTGCAGGCGGGGTTCCAGCCCCTACTCAGCCGGGGCTGCCTCCTACTTTCGTCAGGCAGGTGCAGCTCCCAGCTCCGACTCTGCAGGCAAGTCCCTCTTAGGACTGCCAACTTTCTAATCGCACAAAACCGAAAACCCTAGCCCCACCCCTTTCCTGAGGCCCCGCCCCCTTCTCCATCCCTTCCCTGAGGCACCGCCCCCGCTCACTATATTCCCCCTCCCTCGGTGCCTCACTCTCCCCCACCCTCACTCACTTTCACTGGGGTTGGGGTTGGGGTGTGGGAGGTGGTGAGGGTTCTAACTCAGGGTGCGGGCTCCGAGGTGGAGCCAGAAATGAGGGGTTCAGGGAGTGGGAGGGGGTGAGGTTTCCGGCTGGGGGTGCAGGCTCTGGGGTGGGGCTTGGGATGAGGGGTTTGGGGTACACGAGGGGGCTCCAGGCCGGGTGGGGGGGCGAGGGATTCAGAGTGCGGGAGGGGGCTGTGGGTTGAGGCAGGGAGTTGGGGTGTGGGAGAGGGTGAGGGCTTTGGGCTGGGGGTGCAGGCTCTGGGGTGGGGCTGGGGATGAGGGGTTTGGAGTGCAGGAGGGGGCTCTGGGTTTGGGGGGCTCAGGGCTGGGGCAGAGGGTTGGGGCTCGGGGTTGGGGCATGGGCTTACCTGGGAGCCGGATCTGCTGGCTGTTTCCGGGGCGCAGCGTGGTGCCAGGACAGGGAGAGACTAGCCTGCCTTAGCCTTGCAGCCCTGCCGACCGGACTTTTAACGGCCCGGTCGGCGGTGCTGACTGGAGCCGAGGGTCCCTTTTCGACCGGGTGTTCTGGTCAAAAACTGGACGCCTGGGAATCCTAATCCCTCTTGACCCGGGCGGGGATGGGGTGGGGTGGGAGGGAAAAAGCAGGGAGTGACAGGAGGGGAAGAGGAATGGACGGGGGCGGGGCCTCAGAGGAAGAGGCGGGGCAGGAGCGGGTTTTGGGGGAATTGGTGGGGCAGGGGCGGGGCCCTCGGGGGGAAGATGCTGGGCAGGGGAGCTTCCGGCACTCCTGCTGGAGTGTCCAGTTTTTAAATATTACCAAGTTGGCAGTCCTGGAGCAGGCATGGGCTTGCTGCAGTGACACAGCAGACTGAGAGTCGGAGCTGGGGGAGAGGCCCCAGGGATGCCCCTGTGTGCATGGCGGTTATGTGCACACAAGACCTGGCCAGAGACCAGAGAGAAGGAGGCCCCTGATCCAATGACTAGGGGATACTGGGACTGTGTGTTTGCTGATTAAGGTTCCTAACAAAGCTGATTGTTTACTGATACAGGTGCCAGAGTGGTTTCTGGGTGAATTTCTGCCTCCCCGTGGCTGTAGGAGGGGTCTCTACCCCAAAGTGTGTGGGGGGGTGGGGCAGGGGGGTCGTTTGCAATTAACTCCTAGCAAGGAGAGCCCTCCCCACGATAGAAACCAGCCATGAAGCTCACACCCTATTGCCAGTGTTTTCAAGGTGTGGAGGTGTTTAGATCTTCTGGAGTGTGGCATCACAGCATCTAAATACTAATAGAACCAGACAGGATAGGTTAGGGGTCTACCTGGTAAGGATATAATCACCCCTAAGGAGGGAATGCAAACCAGACCATCTAGGAGCACAGGATACATCACCATCTCTTACAACATCACAGATGTCACTATGCTGCACTTCATTCTCCTTCAGATCTGGGGGACCACAGAAGGGCTAAATCTCAGATCCTGCTGCTCCCAAGACACAGCTACGTGAGCTGAAGGAAAATTGCTGCAATTGGTTAGTGGGACCAGGCCCATGGCCCAGAACTGAATAGCTCTGATTCCAGCTAGTAGAAAGCAGCAGTGTATGTAGGTTACTTAATTAATGACGTATTTATTGATCGGAATGCCTATGTCACTTAAATGGACAATGATCTAGTTTCCAATGCCCTTTTCTCCTCCTGCGAATCCTGATGCAATCTGTGCTTGAAATCATGGGGCCAGGTTGTGAACCCTTGCCCTCACTGGTAAGCTGTTAATCATTATCACGTGGGTGTGTTACTAGTGGGGTCCTACAGGGATTGTTTCTCGGCCCTACACTAGTGAACATTTCTATCAATGACCTGGAAGAAAACAAAGTCATCACTGGTAAAGTCTGCAGATGACACAAAAGTTGGGAGTGTGATGAATAACAAAGAGACCGGTCGCTACTACAGAGCGATCTGGATCTCTCGATAGGCTGGTTGCAAGCAAGCAATGTAGGTTTTAATATGGCTAAATGTAAATGTATACATCAAGGGACAAAGAGCGTAGGCCATACTTACAGGGTGGGGGACTCTAATCTGGGAAGCAGGGACTGTGAAAAAGATTTGTGTGTGGATAACCAGATGAACATGAGCTCCCAGTGAGATGCTGAGGCCAAAAGGGCAAATGCGATCCCTGCATGAACAGGGGAAATCTCAAGTAGGAGCAGAGAGGTTATTTTACCTCTATATTTGGCACTGGTGTGACCACTGTTGGAGTGCTGGGTCCAGTTCTGGTGCCCACAATTCAAGAAGGAGGTTGATAAATTGAGAGGGTTCAGAGAAGAGCCACGAGAATGATTAAAGGCTTAGAAAACCTGCCTTCTAGTGATAGACTCAAGGAGCTCAATCTATTTAGCTTATCAAAGAGAAGGTGAAGGGGTGACTTGATCACAGTCTATAAGTACCTACATGGGGAACAAATATTTAATAATGGGCTCTTCAATCTTGCCAACAAAGGTCTAGCAAGTTCCAATGGTTGGAAGTTGAAGCTAGATAACTTCATACTGGAAATAAGGCATACGTTTTTAACGGTGAGGGTAATTAACAAGTGGAACAATTTACCAAGGATCATGGTGGATTCTCCATCACTGACAATTTTTAAATCAAGATTGGATATTTTTCTAAAAGCTCGGCTCTAGGGATTATTGTGGGGCAGGTCTCTGGCCTGTGTTATACAGGAGGTCAGACTAGGTGATCACAATGGTCCCTTTGGGCCTTGGAATTTTCTACCACTCACAAGACTGAATAAACATTAAGGTGGGTGGATGTTTTCCTTGATGGCTTTTCAGGGGCTGTTGTGTCTCAGCAGATCTCTGCAGCCCATAACCACTTGCTGAGTGGAGGTGAAGGTCACAAAATCCTATGTGACCTCCCAAATGAGGTTAATGAGTCAGAAGACTCCCTATGGATAAATCCAATGAGGTGGACAAAAAGGCCCTGAACTGCCTGGCACGAAGTCAATGCTAGTAAATTTCCTCCCCTTATAATCTTCACTGTCTTTTTATCTGTGCCGGTAAAACAGCACAGTCCTGCCTTCATTCGGGACACGTCACGTTTTTCTCCCCATCTTTTGTTTTTATGGAACCGCACGGAATTTGTGTTAATGACAAAATGTTCCTGGCCTGCAATGGGCTGTGTGGATATCTGGAGACTTACAAGTCATGGGGACAACCTCGGAGCTTTGCGTTCACTGGTTTACAGCTTTGCAGCACTTGGCAAAGAGTTAATAATTTGCCTTGTTTGGCTATTGCTTTACAAGAGAAAATGTATTACTTACCCCTGAGTCAATTTTAGATGATTTTAGTAAAACCCGCCTGTACCTTCTGCTGGCTTCTCCTGGTCTCTGATGGTTTCTCATGGAGGACCAATAGCTTTGGGCACCAATGTACATTGTTAGAAAGGTAACTCACAGCTGGCACACTGCCTTGTGCCTGGGCATGACATAGCATAGCCGTCTCCTCTAGCGCTCCCTGCTGACAGCCACTCCATCATGTGGTGGTCTGTTTCTTCTTGTGATTCGGCCCTCTGGCCAGGTCTGGTATCGTCCTTCCTCACCCAGGGTAAACTGAGTCCATTACAACAATACTTTGGCAGCTTCAGCCCAGGTCTTCAGCCCGACTTCAGGCTTTATTGGCCTCCCAGCCCAGGTCTCCACACCACCATCCTCAGTGGGCCTGTTGGGGAAACCAGGCCATGCCAGGCTCTGGGTTCTAGGCAGTCAGGCCTGGTGGTTGGATCGGTGGTCAAGAACAGGTACCAAAGGTCGAAGTGGAAGGTAGAGTCGAGACTGTGCCAGGGGAGCACTGAAAGCGGGGTGCAGAGACCAGTCATGGGTCAGTCTGTGGACAAGACAAAGCACGCTTGTAGTCAGAGGCCAGAAGCAAGCCACAGGCCAAAGCCAGGTTGGAGTCAGTCCAAGGGCCTGGGGTTCAGGGGGCAGGTGCAAGATTGGACCAGCTCAAGAACAGGGCTGGAGCAGGGAGAGAATAGGGCACGTAGAAGGCTGAAGCAACCTGGAACAAGACTATGACAAGGCTGGGGCAGGAACAGGGACCAGATCAAGGGCAGACTGGAAGCCTGGGGAGTCTGTGACACTGTGAGGCAGCAGGAGGGTTCAGGACTGAGTGGTGCTGTCGCACAGACCAACTTGTGGCTCTGGCGCTGAGAGTGAAATACCTGTGCCTGGGGGTCATCTGCCCTGGGTCCTGCCTAGGGGTAGGCTGCTGCAGCATGCCTGAGGGCTAAGCCATTGCAGGAGGGATGAGTTAGTGCAGTGGGGTGAGCAGCTGTGGTCCGGCTGCTGGTTTGCCTCACAGACCTGCCCTCTACTCTGGGTTCCAGCCCAGGGACCCTGTAACAAGCAGCTAAGATCTGTCTATTCCGGCCCACTGCTTCCCCCCAGGCTACTGCTTCCTTTTTTCTAGGCCTTTCCCCAGCCCCTTCCTGGATTCACTCCTTCACAGATCCCAAAAGGAGAGTAGACTGGTTACATGGAAGAACACAGCAAAGGTAAAGGTCCCATGCAAGGCCCACCTGCCCTAGAGGGGTTCTGGGGTCTAGCAGTCATCGTAGAGCCCCTATCCCCAGCCCAGCCTTCCTTCCAGCAGTCTCATGGCTTTTATAAAGAGAAATCATGCCTCACCAATCTATTAGAATTCTTTGAGAGAGTCAACACGCATGTGGACAAGGGGGATTCAGTGGATGTAGTGTACTTGGATTTTCAGAAAGCCTGACAAGGTCCCTCACCAAAGGCTCTTAGGCAAAGTAAGGAGTCATGTGATAAAAGGGAAGGTCCTCTCATGGATCAGTAACTGGTTAAAAGTCAGGGGGAAAAGGATAGGAATAAATGGTCAGTTTTCAGAATGGAGAGAGGTAAATAGTGGTGTCCCCCAGAGGTCTGTCCTGGGACCTGTGCTGTTCAACATATTCATAAATGATCTGGAAAAAGTGGTAAACAGTGAGGTGGAAAAATGTGCAAATGATACAAAATTACTCAAGATAGTTAAGTCCAAAGCAGACGGTGAGGAGTTACAAAGGGATCTCCCAAAACTGGGTGACTGGGCAATAAAATAGCACATGAAATTCAATGTGGATAAATGTAAAGTAATGCACATTGGAAAACATAATCCTGTAGCCAATTAGTTCACTCTCTCATCCATTTATCATTGTGTTATTTAGTGTTATGGTCAACTCATATGCGATTTCATATATAATCAATGTATGTTAAATAGATTTAAATTGTAGGATTATAGAAGTATAAGATTGACAAGTATTTAGGAGAGATGAGTATGTATTAGGTACATAAGTAAAGTATGGCTGTAATGTAAGGCTGAGGTCTGAAAGATTTTGGCTTAGTCACACTAGGTCTCAGGTTTAAGGATGCTTGACATAAGTGGGTGACCTAAGAATAACCCTATGCCAGTAAGGTCATAAGATTACTGGAAAGAATGTGCCAATAGATAATGTCCCGGAAATATGTTGTAAGGTACCTGTCTAGACCATAAAACACCTGATTGTAACATCTTGAGATGTCCTGCTTTGACCACAGGTTACCATGGACACATGTGCGTAGATGCTAATGAGAATAAGGGGAACTAAGAGAACAACCTATGAAAAATGGGGCACTCCAACGTTCATGGGGTGTGGAGGTACAGATAAGGAAAGGAGGGTTGAAACCCTCTTGCATGCGCATAAGGTGTTAAGTGTGGTCATAAAAAGAGGTTCCCTGGTTGAGCAAAAGTGGGAAGACCCATCAAGGGAAGATCCCAGCAAGAACCACCCCTCTATCAATAAAAAGAACAGGAGTACTTGTGGCACCTTAGAGACTAACAAATTTATTTGAGCATAAGCTTTCGTGGACTACAGTCCACTTCTTCGGATGCATAGAATGGAACATACAGTAAGAAGATATTTATACATACAGAGAACATGAGAAGGTGGAAGTAGCCATACCAACTGTAAGTGGCTAATTAATTAAGAGAAGCTATTAACAGCAGGGGAGAAAAACTTTTGAAGTGATAATCCAAATGGCCCATTTCGGACAGTTGACACGAAAGTGTGAGGCTACTTTAACATGGGGAAATAGATTCAATTAGTGTAATGACCGAGCCATTCCCAGTCTCTATCAATGACCACCTATTAAGAGATCCACCTGACGCTATGAGATCTTTGGGTATGTGAGTATGGGTATAGCATTGGCGAGTGCATGGACTTTCTCAGGTTTTATATATGTGTATGTGAGTGTAACTTATAACTTATAATATAGACAAGATTTTTTAATGGTAACTGTGTTTATGGTCACTGTCCTTGTTCTTCATGTGTTCATAGAGCCTCCCAATCTAAGGTTATGTCTACACTGGCACTTTTGCCGGTAAAACTTTTGTCAGTCAGGGGTGTGACCAGCTGGGCTGCTATAAGGTCTGAGGTGTGGACATAGCCTAAGGAAAGTGAGAACAAAAATGATGAGGGGTCTGGAACGGCTTCCCTATGAAGCGAGATTACGAAGATTGGGACTTCTGAGCTTTGAAAAGAGACGACGAAGGGGGGATATGATCGAGGTCTATAAAATCATGACGGGTGTGGAGAAAGTGGCGTAAGAAGTGTTCTTTACTCCTTCAGGTAACACAAGAACCAGGGGTCACAAGGAACAAGGACACTGTAAGCCCTGAGGCAGGGGTGTGAGGCCTCTAGGGGCTCAGAGCTGGCCTGGAAACTCTTTTGGGTGGGAAGGCTTTGGACTTAAATTTTTTGGACTCTGTTGCTCCGTAAAGGGGTGGGCTCCAACGATTACCTGGCCGGAGGGCTGAGTTGCTATCTACCAGAAGAACTGCCACTGCACTGGCTGGGGATGCTAGAGAGCTGTTACCCAGGAACCTAACCACTAAACAGTGGCACCGGTAAACCCAGCCCATCACCGGACTGAACTCCCAGCTCTCTCCTGGTCCGTGTGGGGGAACTTGCATCCCAGCTCTCCAAGCTACCTATGGCCTAGCAATCAGGTAGAAGGCTACAGTATCCAAGCACCTTCCACCAAAGGGAATAATTTCAACTTTAAAAGGAAAAATGTGCAACAGAATGGTGGCATCTCAGTCCAGATGCAACAGGGAATATGTCTGTGTGGTATCTCGGTGATTGGTACATCCAGAGAATGATTTAGCCTGACAGGTAGCCCTCTAATGACCTGCACTCCTGCGGCTATCCAAAAACCATATGTCAGGATGGAAACAACTTACGGGCCAGCGCTTATTTAACTTAAAAATTGCCCCAGCTTGAGACCTTTCCACGAGAGAGAGTTAAATTGGGACTCATGCTGGGGAGCTGCCTACTCAGATCTCTAATACAAAAGACCTGACTCTGAATCCTATTCCCGCTGCGCTGGCATGTAGAAATGCAAAGTACCCTCTGGCCAGCTTCACACCTGTCACAGAGGCCCGTGGTATGAGGAGCTTTGGTGTGGGACTCCCGACATAATCAGAAATAGAGATGCACATTGTGTAGCCATCCTTAGGTAACACAGTGGGGACCCCTGCAGAGCCACTTGCTCCTGGGTGCCCCAGTTTGACATCAGTTAGGAAGGAGGAAATGATAGATTATTAACCATGAAGCTCCAGGAACGGAGAGTCAACGTGGCTCATGTCTGGTTATGGCTTAGCAGTCTCTGGCTATCATGGCTCATTCTTTCTTCTGATGTAACTGTTCATTGTTTAAGTTGATTTTGTGCTGGTTCAAGGTGCAAGATTGATGGCCCTGCACACTGACTGTGCTATATAGATGCCCAATCCTAGGCGGGGAATTTATTAAACTATTCTCTAGGAATTATCTGGGGGCAGTTCTCCAGCCTGTGTTAGACAGGAGGTTGGATTAGTTGATCCCAATGGTCCCTTCTGCCTTGAAATTTATGAATCCCACATCGACATCTCCTAGTTATCCACACAACAAGCATAGGCTGGGCAGCAGCTGTGCGCAATTCTCCAGAAGGCCTGACCACCCACGTGCCTCGACCCTGACCTGGAGGCATCCCCTCTAGAGATGAAGGGAAGTTCCCATGTCCCCTGCCATCCTTAGCTCCTTTGCTGAAACTGACAACAAGGGAGCCATTTAAGATGGTGCCCTTTGTGACGTGGAGACCTGCCCCCTGGGAAATGGAGTGAGATCAATGTATTGCCACATAGGTGTTCAAACTGCCATCCGTACTGGGTTTCTAGACAATCACAGTAGCTGTCGCTTGCCTTGAAAGACTGTATGTATTCCCTTGGTTTTGATGAACATTGGCTATCTTGTACTCCCATCAGGAGCACTAGAATGGGGGGTGGGGGCCCAAGGGGCCATGCCCCCCCCCCACACTTAAAGTGGGAGGACTATGCTCTCCCATTTTTTACCAGCTGTAAGAGCGAGCAACGGGGGGAGAAGAGGCGCGAGCGGGGGGCAGGGTCTTGGAGGGAAGAAGTGGCGCGGGAGCGAGGCCTTGGGGGAAGAGGTGGGGCTGGGGCAGGGTCTTAGGGGAAGGGGTGGCGTGAGGGCAGAGGCTCAGGGAAAAGGGGCAGGGCCTCAGGGGTGTGGCGCAGTGGGTGGTGCCACAGTTCAGATGCCTATGGGCCCCCCGCTTTCAGGGTGCTTCCACCACTCCTGACCCCCATTACCTCGAGAAGAAGGAAGGGGGATTTACACCGCCCTCACAGGTGGCTGGTAGGGGAGTCCAGGCCCTCCCTCTCCATGGGGCTCCAACCCAAGGCCCTACGAATGGCAGGGGTACCAAGGACCTGGGTGTGCATCAAAGCTGCCTCCCTGGACCACTTCCTACCAGTGACTTTCCCAGTCCAGGGCCAACGTCTCACAAACAATCCAATGAGAGAGTGAGTTTTCTTGACACCTTAAATGATTGCTTCTTGGAGCAGCTAGTCCTGGAACCCACAAGAGGAGAGTATCAGGGGGTAGCTGTGTTAGTCTGTATCCACAAAAACAACAAGGAGTCCGGTGGCACCTTAAAGACTAACACATTTATTTGGGCATAAGCTTTCGTGGGTAAAAAACCCACTTCTTCATGCACTTCACTTGCATGCACGAAAGCTTATGCCCAAATAAATCTGTTAGTCTTTAAGGTGCCACCGGACTCCTTGTTGTTTTTACAAGGGGAGAGGCAATTCTTGATTTAGTCCTAAGTGGAGCCCAGGATCAGGTCCAAGAGGTGAATCTAGCTGGCTCGCTTGGTAATAGTGACCATAATATAATTAAATTTAACATCCCTGTGGCGGGGAAAACACCACAGCAGCCCAACACTGTAGCATTTAATTTCAGAAAGGAGGACTACACAAAAATGAGGAGATTAGTTAAACAGAAATTAAAAGGTACAGCGCGAAAAGTGAAATCCCTGCAAGCTGCATGGAAACTTTTTAAAGACACCAATATTAAATGTATCCCCCAAATTAAAAAACATAGTAAGAGAACCAAAAAAGAGCCACCGTGGTTAAACAAGCAGTGAGAGATAAAAAGGCATCCTTTAAAAAGTGGAAGTTAAATCCTAGTGAGGAAAATAGAACGAAGCATAAACTCTGGCAAATGAAGTGTAAAAATATAATTAGGAAGGCCAAAAAAGAATTTGAAGAACAGCTAGCCAAAGACTCAAAAAGTAATAGCAAAAATTTTTTTTAAGTACATCAGAAGCAGGAAGCCTGCTAAACAACCAGTGGGGCCACTGGACGATTGAGATGCTAAAGGAGAACTCAAGGATGATAAGGCCATTGCTGAGAAACTAAATGAATTCTTTGCATCGGTCTTCACAGTTGAGGATGTGAGGGAGATTCCCAAACCTGAGCCATTCTTTTTAGGTGACTGATCTGAGGAGCTGTCCCAGATTGAGGTGTCATTAGAGGAGGTTTTGGAACAAATTGATAAACTAAACAGTAATAAGTCTCCAGGACCTGATGGTATTCACCCAAGAGTTCTGAAGGAACTCAAATGTGAAATTGCAGGACTACTAACTGTCATCTGTAACCTATCATTTAAATCAGCTTCTGTACCAGAAGACTGAAGGATAGCTAATGTGATGCCAATTTTTAAAAAAGGCTCCAGAGGTGACCCCAGCAATTACAGGCCAGTAAGCCTGACTTCAGTACCACGCAAACTGGTTGAAACTACAGTAAAGAACAAAATTGCCAGACACATAGATGAACATAATTTGTTGGGGAATAGTCAACATGGTTTTTGTAAAGGGAAATCATGCCTCACCAATCTACTAGAATTCTTTGAGGGGGTCAACAAGCATGTGGACAAGGGGGATCCAGTGGATATAGTGTATTTAGATTTTCAGAAAGCCTTTGACAAGGTCCCTCACCAAAGGCTTTTAAGCAAGTAAGCTGCCACGGGATAAGAGGAAAGGTCCTCTCATGGATTGATAACTGGTTAAAAGATAGGAAACAAAGGGTAGGAATAAATGGTCAGTTTTCAGAATGGAGAGAGGTAAATAGTGGTGTCCCCCAGGGGTCTGTACTGGACCCAGTCGTATTCAACTTATTCATAAATGCTCTGGAAAAAGGGGTAAACAGTGAGGTGGCAAAATTTGCAGATGATACAAAACTACTCAAAATAGTTAAGACCCAGGCAAACTGCTAAGAGCTACAAAAGGATCTCTCAAAACTGGGTGACTGAGCAACAAAATGGCAGATGAAATTCAATCTTGATAAATGCAAAATAATGCACATTGGAAAACATAATCCCAACTATACATATAAAACGATGGGGTCTAAATTAGCTGTTACCACTCAAGAAAGAGATCTTGGACTCATTGTGGATAGTTCTCTGAAAACATCCACTCAATGTGCAGCGGCAGTCAAAAAAGCGAACAATATTGGGAATCATTAGGCAAGGGATAGATAAGACAGAAAATATCATATTGCCTCTGTATAAATCCATGGTACGCCCACATCTGGAATACTGTGTGCAGATGTGGTCGCCGCATCTCAAAAAAGATATATTGGACTTGGGAAAGGTTCAGAAAAGGGCAACAAAAATGATTAGGGGTATTGAACGGCTTCCGTATGAGGAGAGATTAATAAGACTGGGACTTTTCAGCTTGGAAAAGAGATGACTAAGGGGGGATATGATAGAGGTCTATAAAATCATGACTGGTGTGGAGAAAGTAAATAAGGAAGTGTTATTTACTTCTTCTCATAACATCAGAACTAGGGGCCACCATATGAAATTACTAGGCAGCAGGTTTAAAACAAACAAAAGGAAGTATTTCTTCACACAGCGCACAGTCAACCTGCGGAACGCCTTGCCAGAGGATGTTGTAAAGGCCAAGACTATAACAGGGTTCAAAAAAGAACTAGATAAACTCATGGAGGATAAGTCCATCAATGGCTATTAGCCAGGATGGGCAGAGATGGTGTCCCTAGCCTCTGTTTGTCAGAAGCTGGGAATGGGCAACAGGGGATGGATCACTTGATGATTCCCTGTTCTGTTCGTTCCCTCTGGGGCAGCTGGCATTGGCCACTGTTGGAAGACAGGAGACTGGGCGAGATGGACCCTTGGTTTGACCCAGTCTGGCCATTCTTATGTCCTTATGATATTGCTAATCTTTTGGTAACTGACACCTCATTGATTCCACATTAGTTTGGCTCAGGTTTGCTGTGATTTTACCCTGAAAATGAGAGAAGCGTTTCCAAAAATAGAGACACATAAAATCAGGACTAGACCCCAAAGTCAAGCCAGAGGGTGTTGTGCTCTCCACACCCATAGAGAAGGAAATACTGACGGCCCAGCCAGACATTCGTCTGACACTGAGAAGGCTGCTGTACCCTGGAGACATGCTCCGATGCCAGGAATTTCACTGAGGGCTGTGCCTGTGCATAGTACGGAGAATATGACTGGGTGAACCTCACAGAGTCTGAAGTTTTGCCAACTAATTGAATTTTGTCTTGTGGGCTTCCCAAATCTTGATCAAGTTTGCCAGCCCTTTGTTCCTGTAATTCGAACCCTGAGCGCTTCTATTCCCCGAGGGTGAGTCAAATAGACAAACACAAAAGAATCCCAGCTAAAGGGAACTAAGGATGGAAGAGCCCTCAGCCCACTCAGTGAGTGCAAGTGGAGAGTAATATATGGGCCACGTATAATATTTCTTTTTGCAGTATAGCCTCATAGGGCTAGATCTTCGACTGCTTACAAGTGTTGGCATAGCACATTTAAATCAAAGGAGCTGTACTGATTTACACAAGCTAAAGATCTAGCCCTTCTATTTTAAATGCCAGAAGGCACCACTATAACCATCCAGCCTAACCTCCCACAGGGATCGGTTCTTGGCCCTACACTATTTAAGAGAGACAAGGGAGGAGAGGAAATATCTTTGATTGGACCAACTTCTGTTGGTGACAGAGACAAGCTTTCATGCTTACACACAGCTCTTCTTCAGGTCTGGGAAAAGATATTCAGAGCATCACAGCTAAATATAAGGTGGAGCAGAGTGTTAAGCATAAGGAGTTAACACATGTTCCAAGAAACCATTCAAAGTGAAGTGGGCGGTTCACACCTCTGCAGTCATAGGACAAAGGAGAGTTAGCCGGTTACAGATTGTTGTAAGGGGACATAAAGCCAGTGTATCTATTGAGTCCATGATTACTGGTGTTTAATTATAATGCCCAACGGTTGAGGAGGACTAGGGGGCAGTCCAGAGCATTAGTCAAGTGTGCACGAAAGGCCGGGTAGCCGGCAGGTCGGTCTGTATCGGAGGCAGTCCAGGGCAATGGTCACAGCTCTTGCAGGGGTCAGTAATGAGATGATCCAATCCAAGGAGCTGAGTCAGTGGGTTGGGGAGGTGAGGTCAGATAGGGCGGCAAGGTAGGGTTGGGCGAGGCAGTCTGGGGAGCAAGCAGGAGGCAATAGTCTATTGCTCAAACAGCTTCTGCTGCCTGTTGGGGCCTTTATATAGCCCAGGTCCCCAGAGAGCATGCTGCCTGTCCGTCCAATCAGGGGCCAGAGAGCATGCTGCCTGTCCGTCCAATCAGGGGCCAGAGAGCATGCTGCCTGTCCATCCAATCAGGGGCCAGAGGCATGGCTGCTGTAGGTCTGTAGGCCTTTAGCACCAAGGCTGTTGGTCAGGGGTACCAGTTAACTTCATTGCCATGGAGGAGCAGCTAAGGTTGCCACCTAAGGATCTGGCAGGCCACGGTTCAATATTGTGGTTCTGAAACCAGCAGGGCTATGAATTTAAGCTCCCAGGCTCATCTTTTGAAGGTGTTATGCAGGTTTCCTTTGAGGACAAGGACTGGGAGGTCAGATGTGGAGTGATCATTTTGTGAAAAGTGTTCACCCACGGGTGATAGAAAAATGATAAAAGACAAAAACAACCTTGAGAGCATGGGGATTGCCTGGTTTCACCCACATGGTTGTTATTGGGTGCACTGGATGAGGTACCAACGTGTTGTGATAGGCATGTGTAAGATAGGCATGGATCTTGAAAGGTGTGTTGTGGGGGGTGTTGATCATCAGAACAGTGGAGATATGTCTGTAGGTTTTACATCTGTTTGTCTGGCAGGGTCTGGTGCCGCTTTGAGTTGGTGTGTCCTGGTCTGTGGGGAGCTTTTTCCTGATGATGAGCTTAGTGAGGTGTGTGTGGGGGGGCGGGGCGGGGGGTACTGTTTGAAGGCCATAAGAGGGGGTTTGGGAAATATTTCTTTCGGGATGGGGTCCCCACATTGAGTATGGGTTGTAACTGTTTGATGATACCCTGTATGGATTCCCCTGTGGGATGGTAGGTGACAACTAGGGTTGTGTGGTAGGAAAGGCTTTTTCTGTACTGGAGCAGGTTCTCTCAGAGAATTAGGGTGGCCCATTCCATGATGTGATTTATATCACGCTGTCTGGAGGGGTTCACGACTGTGAGTGCCAACCTCAGGGCAGACTGTCAAAAAGCAGGGCAGACACCCCAAACTGCTTGTATGTTCTATAATTAGATTTCACCAAACCGGTAAGAAGTGTGAACTCCTAAAGCAGCGAACTCCAGTCCCTGGGGCACTCCAGTCTATCTTGCCACCCAGGCAAGCTGGACTTAGTGATTCTTGGTTGCTATACAGCAAAGGTCACAAAATATTCAGGTTTGCTTCCAGTCCCAAGAGACCAGTCACTTACCCCAGGTCAAGATGTACCTTAGATCTCACACCAAAGATCCCGCTTGTAGCCAATCCTATAGTAAACGATTGAAGGATTTATTAACTAAGAAAAGAAATGAGAGTTATCACAAGGTTAAAGCATGCAAACATATACACACACAAATGAGTTACAGGCTATGGTTTCCAAAAGGTGACAGAGTTGTAGTAATCTGTCAGCTCTGCATGTCTTTCAGGTTGCCCTTGGGAATCTCGACTTCTGGTTCATAGCTCCGGCCCTGTGAGAATCCAGACAGTAAACAAGATGAAAAACTTCCTTGTCAGCTATTTTTCTTTCTTTCTTCCAGAATTCAAGCTGATGGGAGGAGCCCTTTTACATGTAGTCTTTTCATGGTGTGAGGGGCAATTAACAGAGTCTTTGTATTGTGATGTCCCACAATGGCCCATTTAGTTTTGATCGCCCTTCTTGAGGGGCAGGAGACGAGCCCTCGTGATGGGGTTAGCAGTTGCAGAGCGACCATTTTTTACAGTTAAAAAGCAAAAACTTAAATATTACCTTAGGACATGTGGTAAAGATATAGGCGAGATTAATGCACGCAGCAACTGACAGGCATTGCATAAAGTCTAAACACATTCTGTGGTATCTGAGTGCCTGGTGTGTTTGGGGTGGCTGCTGGATCTGTAGAGGGAAGTGGGGCAATCCGTGGATTTTTTTATATATAGTTGTCTATAGGTTTCCATGGTCAAAGCTGATCGTGGTGTCTGGGAAGTTGACGCTGGTGCGGGACTGTTCTAGAGAGACTTTGATGGATGGGTGGTGGCTGTTAAAATTGTGTTGGAAATCTATGAGGGAGTTTAGGTCGTCTGTCCAGAGGATGAAAACATCATTGAAGTGTTTCAGGTATCTCATTGGTTGTGTGTTGCATTTTTCCAGAAATGCAGAAAGCTGGCCCATGAAGAGGTTGGTATATTGGGGAACCATCCAGTGCTTAATTTGTGACGAAAGAGGTGCTGGGACTGAAACAATTTTTTTACTTTTATAACTGATGCGGCAGGCCCAGAGATGCCGGGGCTCTGAACTGCCAAGCCCAGAGGGGCCGGGGCTCTGAATTGCCAAGCCCTGGCACAAATTAAGCCCTGGAGCCATCCTAGTACCCAGGGTTGCTCCCATGGTTTGCACAAAGTGTTTGCTGTTGAATGTAAAGTTGTGGGTGAGGATGAAATGGATGAATTTGGTGATGTGTTTGGGGTGGACATCTGAGTGTTGTGCATTGTCTTGTAGATATTTGAGGCAGGCAGCCATGCAGTCATGGTGAGGGATGGTGATGTATAGGGAAGTGACATCCATGATGGCAAGGAAGGTGTTCTGGGGGAGGTTACTGATGTTGTGGAATTTCTGGAGGAAGCTGGTTGTGTCCTGGAAGAAACTTGCCCTTTGTGTGGTGAGTAGTTTGATGGTTCTATGAGTTCTGATATTCCCTCAGGAAGAGTGCATGACCAGATATGATGGGTCTGCCTGGATTCCCTTGTCTGTGTATTTTGGGAAGCATTTAGAAGGTTCCTTGGGTGGGTTCATGGAGGATGAAGTTGTAGAGTTTCTCATGGAGTTGTAGGGGGAAGATTTGATGATATCTTCAAATTCCTACATGTATTGTGGCGTGGGGTCCTCTTTGAGTTCTTTATAGTAGGTGGTGTCGAGAGTTGTCAGTTGACCTCGTTGATATAGTCATCATGGTTGAGGACTCGGATGGCACCCCCTTGATCTTCTGGTTTGATCTCTATTTGATGTTTCGATTTCAGGAACTGTATAGCTGTCCTCTCAGCAGGGGAAAGATTGTGGTGGATGTGATGTTTGTCAGGGATTTTGCAGTCATTTTTTTTACTGAAGCAATCAATATAATAATCAAGTGTGTGGTTTCTATGACCTGGAAGAAAACATAAAATCACAGATAAAAGTTTGCAGAAGACACAAAAATTGGAGGCGTGGTAAATAACGAAGAGGACAGGTCACGGATAAAAAGCAATCTGGGTTGCTTGGTTAGCTGGGTGAAAGCCAAGAATATATGCCTAATATGGCTAAATGTAAATGTATATATCTAGGAACAAAGAGTGCAGGCCATACGTACAGGATGGTGGACTGTATCCTGGGAAGCAGTGACTCTGAAAAAGATTTGGGTGTTGTGGTGGATAATCAGCTGAACATGAGCTCCCGTGTGATGATCAGGCCAAAAGAGCTAATGCGATCCTTGGATGTATAAACGGGGGAATCTCGAGTAGGAGTAGAGAGGTTATTTTACCTCTGTATTTGGCAACTGCTGATGGAATCCTGTGTCCAGTTCTGGTGCCCACAATTGAAGAAGGATGTTGATAAATTGGAGAGGGTTCAGACAAGAGCCATGAGTGATTAAAGGATTAGAAAACCTGTCTTTTAGTGAGATTCGAGGAGCTCAATCTATTTAGCTTAACAAACAGAAGGTTCAGGGGCGACTTGATCACAGTCTATAAGTACTTACATGGGGAACAAATATTTGATGATGGGCTTTTTAATCTAAAAAGTATAATGCGATCCAATGGCTGGAAGTTGAAGCTAGACAAATTCAGACTGGAAATAAGGCATGCATTTTTAACAGCGAGGGTAATTAACCATTGGAACAACCTACCAAGGGTTGTGGCGGATTCTCCATCACCGACAATTTTTAAAACAAGATTGGATGTTTTTCTAAAAGCTCTGATCTAGGAATTATTATTTAAAAAGTTCTCTGGCCTGTGAGATACAGCAGGTCAAATTACATGATGACAGCTGTCCCTTCTGGCCTTGGAATCTATGAATAGCAGACTAGAGAATTTCATCCAGTTATTCTTGCAGTGGAGAGAATTACTCCACCCTAATAAATAAGTGACACTATTGAGTCCAATAACTGGTGGCAGAATTAGTGTGTATCTTTTAGAAAATCACCCAGTCACAGCTGAAAGAATGCACCACGCCCCTTGCTAGAATTTAGAATTTTCCCCTCTCCCGCTCCTTTATTTTTTTTACAGCCACTCCTACAGTCATAGATTCTATGGTCAAGAAGGGACCACTGTGAACATCTGGTTTGACCTCGTGTAGAACACAGGTCAGAGAACGTCCCCGGAGAATCTGAACCCAAGAATAGCTCAGGTCAAGTTCCACGAGCTTTCCAAATTATTATTAATACCTGGGTTTAAACCTGAGCAAACACTATGTACCCTTCCCTTTATTTATTTATTGTTGAATGAATTTGTGATGCCCTACGGACCCCAGTCACTGATGCCCCCTGTCCACCTGTTCTGCTAGGCAATGAATAAATATGGAATAAAAAGACAGTCTCCACCTTGAAGGGGTTACATACAACTTAGGTTTCTGACGAGACGCAACAGGCGCTTGAAGTAAACCAACAAGCGAGGGGGGTTGGGAAGGGAGGATGAGGTGACAATAGTATGAACGCATTTTTAGGCAAACTAGCTGCTTACACAATGTAGCTTGCTACTTGCCTAGCCACTGTCAATTGCTCGTGTTCTGTCGGCATCACGGGTCTGTGTTCCCAGCTCCGTCTCACCTCTCGTGAGCCCCACCTGAAGGACACTCCCAGCGTCCCCAGTCCTCACAACCTGAGGAAGCATCACTTTGTGATGCTGATATTTAACACTGCCTGGCTGGGCCCGTGATCAGAATAGGTCCAGCGCCCCTGAGCCAGAGCAGGTGGGGCAGACCCTGGGCTATAAAGGGTCAGAGGGGATTTCAGTGAGAGCAGCGCTGGAAGGGGAACTGCAGAGTGAAGCTGCAGGGTGAGCAGATCCTGCAGTGGTCCCTGAGGAAGGGAGTTGGGGCTGGGTAAGACGAGCCAACTGATGATTTTGTTTTCCCTTTGGGGGAAGACAAAGAAGGCAGGCCAGGCCTTGGCTCTGCTCCCGCTGCTCAGACAGCAGGGAAGGCCAGTACCTTAGGGAGGACAGGCCGTGGCCGGCTTGGGGCTGGAGGGAAGATTTGTTTTGTGTTTGGAACTTTGTGTTAACACAGAAGCAGACCCCAAGAAGGGCTGGGACTGGATGAGAAAGACTGTGTGGAGTTTGTTTAAGGAGAGGAAAACAGAGGCACCCCACACCACGAAGGGGTGCCCCACCCTGTCACACTGCCACAGCTGGCAGGGTGTTTTCTGGCAGGGTGCTGGAACCCTTGGACTAGAAGGGGAGGAAGTTCCAAATAGCCCCTGTCTGGTGACCTTCGGGGCCTGCTGCAAAAGTCACCTGTTGGAGAGCATTTTTGGACAAGGCGGAGGGCGTGCTGCCCCGAATAGGATCCAGGGGTGGCAAGGAGGTTTCTATAGGTGTCTGGGTGTCAAATGATCATTTTAATGCGGCTAGGATTTTTGTTGTATTATTAACGGCACGTTAAGGCGTCTGGATAGGCACCTCCTTTTTAATTTATCTCTAAGTAAGTAAGTAAATGCTGACAGTGCATCTTCCTATCATGGTGATTTTGCCTCACCGCACGACAGCGTTACATTGTCTGGTCCGGGTGTGACAGGACAATGCGGACACAGCAGCATCAGGAGGCTTTTACAAGTGCAGCCTGTGCCAAACAGGATGGGTTCAGTGCTCAGCGGGTCCCGGGAACTTTGACTCCAGTATCAGTTCATGGGGGTTCACTTCGTGCTGCCCCTCGAGTTTCATACTGAGTTGCGGGGTGTAATAGCGCAAAGATTCAAAGCCAGAACCACCCAGCTGTGCTTGGTTGCTGGTCAAAATCCAGGTAAAGTGAGCGAATTTCACCCCAAGCTAAATGTTGCCCTGGGGCTTGCCTGATTCTGGTGTTGCTGACCCTGGTTCAAGCTTGGTTTTGTATGGAAACCCCACAACTAGGCTCTTTATGCTTGATTATTATGATTATTTATATTACAGCGGTACTGGGAGCTTTACGGACACAGAGTAAGAGACAGTCCCTGCCCTGCAGTTTGCAGTCTAGATGGACCAAGGATGGGAGAAAGGAGCAATGGTCTCAAGTTGCAGTGGGGGAGGTCTAGGTTGGATACTAGGAAACACTATTTCACTAGGAGGGTGGTGAAGCACTGGAATGGGTTCCCTAGGGAGGTGGTGGAATCTCCTTCTTTAGAGGTTTTTAAGGTCAGGCTTGACAAAGCCCTGGCTGGGATGATTTAGTTGGGGATTGGTCCTGCTTTGAGCAGGGGGTTAGACTAGATACCTCCTGAGGTCCCTTCCAACCCTGAGATTCTATGAAAGGAAGAACTATCATCCCCATCTTACAGATGGAGAATGGAGGTACAGAGACATTAAGTGACTTGACCAAGGCCTGGATTGAGGGTACCGCTACAAAATAGAATCATAGAGCCATAGGGTTACAAGGGACCGCAAGGGTCATCTAGTCCAACCCCCTGGCAAGATGCCGCCCGTGGTAGTGAAGCCTCCCACTCCAGGTCGACAAACTCAGGCTTGCACGGCTCATGCTACAATATGGCTGGGTCGACGTTGCAGCCTGGGCTCTGAAGCCTAGCGACGGGGTGGGGTGGGGGCTTCTGAACCCGAGCCGCAACTCCAAAGCACCGTCTACACAGCTGTTTTTCACCTGAGTCTGTTGACCTGGGCTGCAATCCCACAGGCTGTGTAGACGTACCCACAGGGAGTCGAGGGCAGAGCTGGGAACGGAACCAAGACCCTACTGGGGCCCAATCCATGGCCTGAATCACAAGACCCTCCCTTCTGATTCCAGGCCCCATTCTATATGTCCTGCACAGCTATGATGTAGTTATTACTGATAAATGAGAAGCCGGACAGGAAGGAGAGTGCCCATGCTATCAACCAAGCCACAGCTGCATTGCTCACCCACAGCTGATCCAGGAATGCCCACAAAGCAGGCTGGCCTTCCATGACTAAGAGCCGCCAGACACTGCGTTTGTGAGGAATCATAGAATATGAGGGTTGGAAGGGACCTCAGCAGGTCATCTAGTCCAACCCGCTGCTCAGAGCAGGCCCAATCCCCAGACAGATTTTTACCCCAGTTCCCTAAATGGCCCCCTCAAGGATTGAACTCACAACCCTGAGTTTAGCAGGCCAGTGCTCAAACCACTGAGCTATCCCTCAGCTTTGGGGGGAGGGGAGGAAAGCAGTTCCAACGTCTGTGCCTGGCTCCCAAAGAGCCTGACAAGCACACGCTGGAGGAATGCGTGACGGGGTCGTGCCCTGGATGATATGAACAATAGATTAAAAAAAAAGGCGAATGAACTCAAGACTTCCCAGCTCTCGTGGTGACGAAAGGCTGATGGCAAAATTAACATCAGCCAGATCTGGGGAGAGGATTCCAAGGACATGGCAGGGTTTGTGGATATGTTCCTGGACTGCAACTGCTTCACAGCATCACTGAGCAATGTGCAGCATCCCAGGGCCCCGTTAGGTCACATCACTAGGTCGCTTATGCTGCGTGATGGCATCAGTTAACTCATTCTTCTTAAGGGGAGATGGGCTTGGTTGCTCGGCTGCTTATGCAGCTGGTGGCAGGAAGCCGGGCTGGGCTGGCCAATGCTGACAATTCCCCAAGTCAATACAAGTGTGATATTAATAACAGATGCTCCGGTTATCCCCTTGATTTCTGTCATTCCACCAACTTTCACAAATGCCTAGAGTGGCTCCAATAAGCTCTGGGAAAGCATCCACGCTTTGGCCAGCTTGCCTCAAATGATTCTCCAAACCAGCTGAAATTCTCCCATGAAACCCTCAGCGGGTCTAGTGACTTGAACCCTTCTACAAGTCTATAATCAAGGCACTACTGCTCGTTGTATACCATGCACCAGCTGCTCCTGTGTCACGATGAACAAAGCTGGGAGAACCCTCTGAAAACTATTGATACAGAGAATGAACCTCAAAAGTAGAGTTAGAAAATCTAGATACGAGCACCCCAAAATCTGGCAATGTTAGAGACCTGGAGTTTTGGTGAGGCTCATTATCAAGATAGAGGACCTTTACTAAATTCTAAGGTGTATCTGGATGTGAGCTTCAATCACCTCCAAAGTCCAGCTCTGGATCATTGGTTTGGGGGCATCACTATCTGAAAAGGTCCAGAAGTTCAGTTCAGATAAAGAACCAAAGGTTCCAGTTTATCAGAATCTTGTCTGTACCTCTTGGGCCTGCTAAATCTGGCCAGAAATCTTAGCAAAAACGATTCTTGTCAGCTTTCCAGTGCTATCTATGTATGGATTGCTCTATCTAGCTATCTGATACGGTAGTCTTTGAGTGCCCTCTTCCAGCTGCACCTGAATTACCAGTGTGGAGGAGAAGGAGCCTTTTTTGTGATATCTTGACTTTCTGATTCTGGCCCCCCAAATACGAGGCAATCATAACAAATGGAAATAAATAACCAAACTTTTGAGTGGGTGAAGTTATCAGGCAATTTGGTTTGTGCTAGGGATGGGGGCTATTAGCATAGGAACCAAGGGGAGCCCTCATTTGCCCATCTCAGTGTCCAGTTCCACCAGGACTTTGAGTGCGGATGTCTCTCTGCACCCCTCCTTTTTCTTTCTGTTTTCACACTGGATTTTTTTACCCTGCCTCTCTGCTTTTCCACTCCTGCTTCCTCACAGTCCCTGTGGGACGCAGACCCAATAACAACGAAGCCCAGTTTAGGAAGCTGTGATGTCTGACCGGGTTCAAAATCAGCTTAAAAGTGGTTGGCTTTGAGAGAGGAGTAATAGATGAGAAAGACCACACAACTATATGACCACAGTGTATGAGCCAGAGCAATAAAACATCCCACCTGTAGCTGACCTGGAAGGCTTCTGTGAGTCTGTTTGGGCCAGGAACAAGAAGGTGGAAGAGAGGAAGGAAGGACCAGTGGTTAGGGTACTAGCTTGGAACTTGAGAAATGGATTCAATTCTGTGCTTTGCCACAGAATACTATGCAACCTTGGACAAGTCACTTAGCCTCTCTGCCTTAGTGATGCAGGGGTGTTGGGAGGATAAATACATTGAGTGTAAGTACAGCTGATCAGAAAATGGATTTTCTATCCTGTGAAAGATTTCAAGATTAAAACAAAATCCTCTCAAGTCAGGATAAAGTTGAAATTTTTCACAAAACAAAATTCTGGAGAAAAAAAATCATTTGGGATCAGTCAAAACATTTCATTTCAATTTCAGCTTTTTTTCTAATTCATATAAAAAAAAGTAAATTTCAAAACGAAAAGTGGTTTCAAAACAAAAAGCCAAAACCTTTTTATTCCAAAAATGGGACATTTTGACATTTAATTTCCCCCCCCATTTTTTCCAGGAGCAAAATTGCTTCAAAATCAATATCATTTAACAAAATTAGTGAGTTGTGTTAAAATTGCATTTTCTAACCGAAAACTGTTTCAACAAAGGTTTTTTGGCCCAGCTCTGACTGTGAGCTGCTCAGATATTATGCTGATGGGGGCTAGGGAAGCACCATAGATAGGGGTAATTGTGTCCAAACCCCAGAACCAACTTGTTGACCTTTCTACCACTCTTCGGGTTCGGTATCGGTTTGCCCAGCATTTCCGTCCAGAATGAATATGGAGCCAGCACACTGGTCCCATTGATCTCCATGTGGTTTGGATGAAACCCTTGGCAAGGCAATGTCGGTTCCCATCAATACTGAGATGGTTCCCAAAAATGTCCTTCACTAGGTGGGAAAGTTCTGATCAGTCCTCCCCTCCCAGCCAGCTTCTCCTGACCTTCTCTGACAATTGACCTATCACAGGCGACCACACTAGCAGGAATAAGGGGGATTTTTGCCCATTCTCACCCACTGCCACCCAGTTGTCTGAATGTTTTGTTTAGAAGATGCCTACAAATATATTGGCCCTGGACTTTGCAGAGGAGCTCAAAGAAGTCCATTGAGTTGAATTTTGATGGGAGTTGGGTGCCCAATGTCCTTAACCTCCTTCAAAATCCCCAGCTGCAAGAAAAATGGGGCGGGTGTGGCCGCTCCCCGTGCCATTCCCGTTGCTCTATGAATGCACAGAGGATTCAGCCTCCCGGGCTGCTCGCAGAGTGCTGTGCCATCCCAAAGAAAAGTAACCCACCCTGAAATCAAACCCAGAGGCTCTTGGGCAGGAGCTCTCCAGCACACACGCTAGTCAAACTCATGTGCACAATCCCACAAAAAACATAAATACACACACACACAAACTCATACAAAACATATCCACAACACGCACACCCGCACAGCACACCCAGTGTCACTTGCAGAGAAAAGCAGACACACGGAAATGTAACATTTTCAATGCCTGGGCCACCGTATTTCCAAACGCCCACGGCTTAGTGGCAAAGCATCTGGTGTTCACCCTGACAGATCCCATACAGCTTCGGCCTATTTTGATCATTTGCCATCCTGTTGACCTTTAAACTATTTAATGGCGCTAGAGAGGAATCTGAAAGCTTTATTGCCACAGCTTTTATGGTGCAACTCTTAATATTATTCCATCTGTAGATCATTCCTGAAGGTTTCTCTCTCTCTCTCTCCTCTGCCTCCAGAAGGTTTGTGCCAAAAGGACGTGGTACAATTCCCATTCACAAAACCCCTCTCTTCCAGCTTTAATGGCAGCCCCAGCCCTGCCAAGAAAGCTCTTTAGAAACTTGGGAGCTTACTTGGCCTTTATTAAAGACATTTGTCACGTGCAACCTGGCATGTTTTCGTTCAAGATCATCTGTAGATTTTGCATATCCAAAGCAGTTTCTCCCCCACCACTGTTTGAGTCACAAAGAAGATTCCTCAATCCCCAAAATATCAGTCACATGACAGGGAAAAGCGACGGAAACATGATAGGGACTGGCCAGGCCTCTGTGCCTTGGGACATGTTCTGGAGCTAAGCTGAGTGATACCACCAGAGGACATCAGTGAAAATATGCCAAGGAACCACCGTTGAGGTTCAGACCACTTCTACTTCAATAGATGGATCCTTTGGGGGCTACCAAACTTTTCCAGAGTCGGGAACATCTCCTAATAGAAAGATTGTCTTGTGGACCCCTCCCATCTCACCCACCTCCTGTTCCTCCCACGTTGACCAGTTGAACTTTCCTTCCCATCCCCATCTTGCCTCTCCCCTGCCTCCTCTCCCATCCCCACCTGGACTGGTCCCACATCCACTTCAGTCCCCACATCTTCCATCCCCACCTACCCTCCCATTCCCCTTCACACGACTCTTCCATCCCTACCCATTCCCCATCACCTGCCCTTCCCACTCATGACAACACGAATCTGTCCACTGAGTCACAGTCTTAACACATCTCTGTGGCACGGACCACTCCAGCGATTGCTTCCATGGCTAAATAACATCAGGAAAGCAGTGTGTGTTTTTAATGTCTCGTAAATGTCAATTAGCAGATGGAAACTACGGGGAGGAATCAGTACCATGTGACCAGCCCCTGGACAGAGCGCCACAAACCAGTCTGAGTATCAGTATCTTATAGGGTGACCAGACAGCAAATGTGAACAATCGGGACAGGGGGTGGGGGGTAATAGGAGCTTATATAAGAAAAAGACCCAAAAATCGGGACTGTCCCTATAAAATTGGGACCCTAGTGTATTAGGTAACTGTCAGCCACAAAGCCCTCACCTGTGTAGCATGTGGATATATACAGGCAACGCTTCGCCCACCACTGAAATTCAACCAGCTCTAGGCAGTGCTTGGACTGGGGAAAAAAAGTCATGATGGTAGTTCCACCACAAGCCCTATTGGACCGTGTCTGCAGGATTCTCAGCCCCGCATGGCTGGTTTATATTTTAACCCCCAGAAACTATGGGGAATATTTTCCCCCCAGCTCTACTCACGACCTAATTCAGTTCTAAACACTCTGCAACAGCCCCAAGTAGAAGGCGCTGAGGCTTCAGGGCTGACCCTGGGATGTGCGGGGCCTCAAACTGGTCTAGAAAGGGTCGGGTTGTCAGCGGCTGGGAGGGGGTGGTTGCCATTGGACGGGGAACTACCTCCTGCTGCTGGACAGAAGCAAAGTGATGCTGGCCTGCCCGTTGCCAAGTCTATGCCGGATCCCTCAATGCATAATAACAGTTTCTATTTTATAGCATGTTTCATGTCTCCCCCACGTCCCCTTTGTAGACATATATCCAGGAATCACTGTGCCCAACAATGAAATGCAGCCACTTCTGGGGATTACGACAGCAACTGTTTAATAGCCACGCAGAAACACCATGCAAAACTTTAGGCCAGGAAGTGAAGAAGAATACTAGGTTTGACCAGACACTAGGGGTTAATCCCCTTAATCTTAGGCCACGTCTACATTACCCGCCGGATCGACGGGTAGCAATCGATATATCAGGGGATCGATCTATCGCGTCTCGTCTAGACGCGATAGATCGATCCCCGAACGCGCTCCCATCGATTCCGGAACTCCACCAGGGTGAGCGGCAGCAGCAGAGTCGACGTGGGAGCCGCGGCCGTCGATCCCGCGCCGTGAGGACGGGAGGTAAGTCGAAATAAGATACTTCCACTTCAGCTGGTGGTCCTGCTAGTGAAGGCAGGGGTCTGGACTTGATGACCTTTCAAGGTCCCTTCCAGTTCTAGGAGATTGGTATATCTCCAATTATTAAAAAATTATTATTATTATTATTATTAAAAAATTATTAGCTACGCTATTCCTGTAGCTGAAGTTGCGTATCTTATATCGATCCCCGCCCCTAGTGTGGACCAGCCCTTATAAAAAGCCCTATGGGAACAACCACAACTTGTTAGGCCTCTCTATTTTATCGTATGTTTCAACCAGGGGTGGCTCTAGCTTTTTTGCTGCCTCAAGCACGGCAGGCAGGCTGCCTTCGGCGGCATGCCTGCGGGAGGTCCCCGGTCCCGCGGATTCAGCATACCCGCCGCCGAATTGCCGCCGAATCCACGGGACTGGCGGACCTCCCGCAGGCATGCCGCCGAAGGCTGCCGCCCTCGCAGGGACCGGCAAGGCGCCCCCCGCGGCTTGCTGCCCCAGGCACGTGCTTGGACCGCTGGTGCCGCCGCTGGTTTCAACATTATAGAACCAAGCTGGAGTTGACTGAGGGAGAAAGTCATCAACCATGGAACTAAGCTACCATCCATAGTACCAAGGCAACAATGCCCCTCATCGCCCCCTGTGTGTGAGTTGGTGGTCTCCCATCCAAATACTGAACTCACCCACCCCACTTAACTTGCAGGATCCAGGGTTGGGGGACAGGAAGAACAGGGAAGCAGCAGGCCTGATCCAATCGCCTCTGCTTGCAGTAATCTCATGACTTTAGAGTTGTGTTTGTTTGGGGGTTGTTGTTGGGTTTTGTTGTTTTTTGACTTGCCTCTAGATGTGCTTAGAACCAACAAAAGCCATTTTAAATCCTGGGATGAGGCAGGAAAATGAATTTAGGGCGAGCTGAAGGCCGCTCCCAAGGGCAACTCAGAACACTAGCACGAGCAGCACTCTTGACCTAAAAGCCTCAGCCTATTTAGAAGGGAACCACACTCGTTTGACCATGCGAGGGCACAATCTCCTTATTTTTGGGATTCACGGCTACTCTATTGTTTGATGCTTCTCCCATTGCTTCACTTGCAGTAGTCAGTGCAAGAGAATGTGTGTAACCGCAGCAAGCCCTGGGAGGCAGCAGGGGAGGGACATTGGACAGCAACGGGAGTGGGTCAGCAGGGGGAATAGCTTGTGACCTGAGCCTTGGCAGTATGGGTGGAGGAGGGGAGAGGACTTTGGTCCAGCAGAACGTGCAGGGACCCACACCAGAGTCAAAACAGGCCGTGGTGACACGGAAGGCAGGAAATGACAGGGAGGAAAGAAGCTGACCCAGACATGTTCGCTCCAAGCCCCGGCTGAATGGGACACAGCTGTGGGCCTCTGAAAATAAAGTCCAGGTTTTTAAGGTTGATTCACTGTGGGGAAGGATGGTCTTGCAGTTAAGGAACTGGCTTGGCCTTGTGAAAACTGGGGCTCAAAACCTGGCTATGCTACAAACTCCCTGCATGACTTTAGCACAGGTCATTTAATCTCTTGGTGCCTCAGTTTAACCTCTGTAAAATGGGGATAATGGTACAGTAACTCCTCACTTAAAGTCATCCCGCTTAATGTTGTTTCAGGGTTACGTTGCTGATCAATTAGGGAACATGCTCGTTTAAAGTTGGGCAATGCTCCACTCTTACGTTGTTTGGCTGTCTGCTTTCTCCACAGCTGGCAACCTCCCTATGCCTCCTGTCTGCCAGCAGACCCTGCGGATCAGTGCCTTCCCCCTCCTCCCCGCGGCAATCAGCTGGCTTGTGGCGTTTTGGAGGCAGGGGGGAGGAGCCAGGACGCAGCGTGCAAAGTAAAGGGGGAGGGAGAAGAGGCAGGTCAAGGGTGGGGGCTTGGGGGAAGGGGTGGAGCAGGCGGGCCGAGGTTCGAGCCCCCCGCCCCGGTGCTTGCAGAGTAGGGGAAGCTGCCCTGGAACCTAACCCCACCCTATTTACATTAATTCTTATGGGGAAATTGGATTCGCTTAACATCGTTGCACTTAAAGTCGCATTTTTCAGGAACTTAACTACAATGTTAAGGGAGGAGTTACTGTATTTCCTTGAAAAAAACAACAGAGAGTCCTGTGGCACCTTACGGTATTTCCTTGCTTATCTGCTCTGTCTCGGAGTGTTGGGGCCTCTAGGTGAAATATGTCAGGGCAATAATGGTGAAGATTGCAGTTCGATCCGTAGCTTCCTTGCCTTCCCCACACACCGCCCAGCAGCCCTAGAAGGGCCAGCTCTAGGGCTGAGAGGGGAATTTGGTCTATTAATCACCTCAAACGCCATGATGGTAGATGGCTGCCAACTCATTTGACAAAGGTGCCTTCAAGCAGCAGTGAACTTTGGGTGTTCTCAGGATGGTGTGTGTTGGGGGAGAGGGGTAAGGACACGAGCAAGAGGTGAAGCTTTCCATGGCCCACTACCCACCCGTTGAGCCATCTGCTCATTCCCTGGGCAGTATTCACTTATGTCTTCACTCATTTAGCACCCGCCTTCTCCTTCTCCATTCGCGCAGCCTCACTGGTGCTGGCGCGAGAGCCGGCCCCGCTGCTGCTTCTGCCATCTGGGATAGCCTCGCTGCCTCATCCATCCTCTGCTGGCGGCAGAGCATGGCTTTTCGGCTTCCCCTTGGACTAGGCCTCTGAATTTCTTTCCCTTTCTGAAATTATTTAGCTCAGCAGTTGCCGTGGGAGGCAGCTTTCGTGAAAGATGCTAGACAAAAGAAAGTCATATTGTATTGTCCTTAGCAGTCTCCATTAATGGCTCAAACGCTGTCTGTTTATGATGGCGATGCTGCCGTGTGATGGGACAGAAGGGAATGGGTAGCACACGACTGGGGGCACAAGATTGGGAGTTAGGAGATCTGGGGTCCTCGGTCTGCTCAGGGGCAACTCAACCTCTCTTTGCCTCAGTGTCTCTGAATGATGGGGATGAGGATAATCTCCTAGTTCACTGAAGGAGATCGCGAGGCTGCATTCCTGGTTATTTTCAGAGGACTTTGAAAGCCAAAGGCAATCCAGTGGCTGGAAGATGAGGTTACGCAAATTCAACCTGGAAATGAGGGGCCCATTTTTAACAGGGAGGGTAACTAACGATTGAAACGGCTTCCCGAGAGACCCCAGTAGATTGCGCCTCAAGACCGGATGCCTTTCTAGAGGATACGCATTCGTTCAAGTGTAGATTATAGGGTTTAATATAGGAATTATAGGCGCTGACTCCATGGATGCTCCAGCTCTGGAGCACCCATGAGGAGAAAATGGTGTGTGCTTAGCATCCACCAGCAGCTCAGCCGTCCCGCCCGCCGGCTGCCCTGCCGATCAGCGTCTCCCGCCCACCGCGGAACAGCTGTTTAGTGGCGTGCAGGAGACGCTGGGGAGAAGTGGGAGGAGCGAGGGTGGGGCACGCTCGGGGGAGGGAGTGGAACGGGGAGGGAAGAGGTAGGGTGGGGGTTTGGGGGAAGAGGTGGAGTGGGGACAGGGCCTGGGGTGGAGCGGGGGTCAAGCACCCTCCCCTCGGGAAAGGACAAAGTCAGCGCCTGTGGGAGGAATCACTGGGTGGGATTTTCTGGCCTGTAAGAGATCAGACTCAAACATCGTAATGACTTTTCAATCTATGAACCTTTGCTGGAAGGTACTATCAAAGTACTATTATTTTCATAGGAGCCATCATACCCGATTAGACCAGCGACCCAAGTTAAGTCTAGTATCACAGGCAGTGGCCAGCACCAGAACAGCATATTTTAGCCTTTTTTATATGGTTGAATCAAGAACAAGGGCCTATGAACATAAGGAAAAAAAATCAAGGAAAACTTCCCAGCTTTTCCACTGTGCCTGTGAAGTTATGTCCCTGGGAACAGAACTATTCAATGTGAATCAGGTTTTGTGTGTTCCTCTTTTCTGCCTTGTGCCAAAAGGATGGTTTGCACATCTTCTTTAGCAGCATCACCCATTCTGCGTAAGGATGCGTCCCCGGGGGTCTGAGGGTTGTTTGTTGGTTGGTGACACGGTGACCGCCTCAGAGGTGGAGCGTAGTAAAGGTCAGGAAGAACTGGAACAGTGACTCAGGCCGGGGGGAATAGGAAAGGACGCAAGGGAAGCCACTGCTTTCCCGATTGAAAGCCTGCCACTGATCCTGCATGAGTCAATGGTAGAATGAATGCCAGGCGCTTTGTATTGTTGTTGACGTTTACTTAGCGGGAGGGTTGACTGGCAGATTTAATAGGGCTGGGATGCTTCATGTTTAAGTCCAAACGACCAAAGTGCAATATTAAAAAGGATTGAAATGGGAGCCTTGGCAGATTACTCATTGGCTATCGCCTCAAGAAGCCATGTGGTGAACCAAAAATATGCTGCATGAATGGCCCAGCTCTTTTAAGGAATGCGTCGGTTTAGCAGAGACGGGATGTGTTGCTAAATTTAAGAGCCAGCTCTGCTCCGGCTGCCCAGGAATACCGTTCCCTTGCAAGGCTGCAGGGTTAGCTAGCAAACGTCACTCTGCCTGCTTCATAAATGGCAGGCCGTGCAATTAACACCTCAGCTGTGCGAAGAGCCTTCTGCCGCGCGGGATTCTGGCAGGATTCCTCTGTACCCAACGCTGACTCTCTTCTTGACCTTGGCATGCTCCTGTTATTGCCACACAACAGTGGAGAGCCAGGCTTACTTGTTTTGCAAGCATCTACCTCCTCCCCACACCAGACATTCTCCTACAGTCAGCAGGGGTTTGACACATTGTGCTTGAGCTCATATCAGCCAGCCCGAGAGCAGCATCGGATTGCTTTATGGAGCTGCCAATTTATGGCCACATACACCGTAGAAGCCTTATCCAGTGTGCCGAGCCCTCCCACCCCATCCGTCAGGTCCTGTGTGTCTGCACTGCAGACGATAGCACATTGCTCCTTTAAAAGAGAAACTTTCCAAGATTCATAGATTTCCTAGCTTCCAAGGCCAGAAGGGAACCCTGTGATCATCTAGTCTGACCCCCTGTATCACACAGGCCAGAGAACTTCCCCAAAATAATTCCTAGAGCAGAGCTTTTAGAGAAACATCCCATCTTGATTTAAACATGGTCAGTGATGGAGAATCCACCACGACCCTTACCTAAGTTGTTCCAGTGGTTAAAATTGCTCTCACTGTTAAAAATGAACGCCTTATTTTCAATCTGAATTTGTCTAGCCTCAACTTCCAGGCCTGGGCTTGTGTTAGACCTTTCTTTGCTAGATTGAAGAGCCCACTGTTAAATATTTGTCCTTTTTTAGGTACTTATAGATCAGGGGTAGGCAACCTATGGCACGCGTGCCGAAGGCGGCACGTGAGCTGATTTTCAGTGGCACTCACACTGCCCGGGTCCTGGCCACCGGTCCAGGGGGCTCTGCATTTTAATTTAATTTTAAATGAAGCTTCTTAACCTTTTTAAAAACCTTATTTACTTTACATACAACAATAGTTTAGTTATATATTATAGACTTATAGAAAGAGACCTTCTAAAAACGTTAAAATGTATGACTGGCACGTGAAACCTTAAATTAGAGTGAATAAATGAAGACTCGGCACAGCACTCCTGAAAGGTTGCCGACCCCTGTTATAGATTGTGATAAAATCACCCCTTTACCTTCTCTTTGTTAAGCTAAAGAGATGGAGCTCCTTGAGTCTATCACTATAAGGCAGGTTTTCTAATCCTTTAATCCTTCTTGTTATGGCTCTTCTCGGAACCCTCTCCAATTTATCAACATCCTTCTTGAATTGAGGGCACCAGAACTAGACACAGGATTGCAGCAGAGCTCACGCCAGTGCCAAATACCGATGTAAAATAACCTCTCTGCTCCTACTCAAGATTCCCCTGTTTATACGGTCCAAGATCGCACGAGCCCTTTCAGCCACAGCATCAGTCTGGGAGCTGCTGATTACCCACCACAACCCCAAAATCTTTTTCAGAGTCACGGCTTCCCAGGATAGAGCAGTACCCCATCCTGTAAGCTTGGCCTGCATTCTTTGTTCCTAGAAGTATACCTTCATGTTTAGCCGTATTAAAACACACGTTGTTTGCTTGTGCCCAGAAAAGGAAGGAAGAGAAAAAGAACCACCATCATCTTAAGTAATGCAGGAAGAGTCAGAGATCAGGGCCTGCGGTAGAGCCAGTCTCTGGGCAACCTAACAAGTGCCTGTAGTCAGTTGCCTGCTTGGCTAGCCCCCCGGACTGGTGGGAAGGGTCAGCCGACTGGCTCTTAAGACTAGCAACAGCAGCATTTCAGCAGCTGCACAAATCATTTGCCCACAGCTGCAATAGCTCCTGCCTTGTTCCCAACCCTGCTCTTGCCTGTCATCACTCCAGATAACCCGGCTCTGACCCTTCGCTCTGATTCCTGACTCTGGCTCTGCTCATTAGCTTTGGCATCTGGCCTCTGACCCCAGCTCCAGCCCTGGGCCCCTATTCCTGGCCACCAATGGCTGCTCTAACCACTCAGCATGACTGCCCACATCCCAGTCTCTGACAGGCAGCTGCTCAAATCCTGGGGTGGTAAGAGATAGATAGATAGATAGATAGATAGATAGATAGATAGATAGATAGAGGGGGTGTACGGGGATAGATAGATAGATAGATAGATAGAGGGGGTGTCTGGGGATAGATAGATAGATAGATAGAGGGGGTGTCTGGGGATAGATAGATAGATAGATAGATAGATAGATAGAGGGATAAAAAGATGGATGGATGCTTTCAGATGGGGATAGAGAGATAATCCAGACTGGACCCATCCCAGGCTAGCATCCGAACCACAGATTCATATACCCTTAGTTCACATGCTGTTCCACCCACCCAGACTCATGTGCATGAAACACACTGTACTCCTAGTACATGGAGCGACCAGTGTAGTGGGGGAGCACTCCTGCCCCACACGAGAGGGAAGCCAGGGATGCCTGTTGTGAGGTCTCATCCATGCGCCAGCGCCACTCACCAGCAGAGGCATTTTGCTTGCAGAGCACACAGGTGAGGATAGAGAGTGATACTTACCCCTCTGTTTTACAGGTTGCAGCACGCACTCCTCACTGCACTGGCTGCAGTCGGCCAGTAGGTGCAGAAGACAGCCCAGTCCCTAGGGTAGCTAATACCACCAGCCCCACTGTGTAGCCCCTTTTCCTTGCACTCAGTACCAGGATTGCAGCTGTCTTTTGGGAAGGTGCATGATGGGAGTAGGGAAGCCCCTTTTGCCTCCCCTCACCCTTAGATTCTGCTCAGAACCAGCCACAACCTAGCCCGAAATCAACAACAACAACACCACGCTTAGACAGTGGAGGTCTGTAGTGCTGAGTGTCCGTGGCTTTATTCCAGGTGTCTAAGAACTCCACAGGGTCATTACTGATCCTGTGCAGCCAGGTTAATCACGGGCGAGCGTGTGGCCACCGCCAGTCTGTGACCGGGCAGGGTCCCCTTCTGACCTCCTGTCTGATCTTCAGAGCTCAACGTGTGGGGCCTTTCATAGAATCATAGAATATCAGAGTTGGAAGGGACCTCAGGAGGTCATCTAGTCCCACCCCCTGCTCAAAGCAGGACCAACCCCAACTAAATCATCCCAGCCAGGGCTTTGTCAAGCCTGACCTTAAAAACCTCTAAGGAAGGAGATTCCACCACCTCCCTAGGTAACCCATTCCAGTGCTTCACCACCCTCCTAGTGAAATAGTTTTTCCTAATATCCAACCTAAACCTCCCCCACTGCAACTTGAGACCATTACTCCTTGTTCTGTCATCTGGTGCCACTGAGAACAGTCTAGATCCATCCTCTTTGGAACCCCCTTTCAGGTAGTTGAAAGCAGCTATCAAATCCCCCCTCATTCTTCTCTTCTGCAGACTAAACAATCCCAGTTCCCTCAGCCTCTCCTCATAACTCATGTGCTCCAGCCCCCTAATCATTTTTGTTGCCCTCCGCTGGACTCTTTCCAATTTTTCCACATCCTTCTTGTAGTGTGGGGCCCAAAACTGGACACAGTACTCCAGGTGAGGCCTCACCAATGTCGAATAGAGGGGAACGATCACGTCCCTCGATCTGCTGGCAATGCCCCTACTTATACAGCCCAAAATGCCGTTAGCCTTCTTGGCAACAAGGGCACACTGTTGACTCATATCCAGCTTCTCGTCCACCGTAACCCCTAGGTCCTTTTCTGCAGAACTGCTGCCTAGCCACTCGGTCCCTAGTCTGTAACAGTGCATGGGATTCTTCCGTCCTAAGTGCAGGACTCTGCACTTGTCCTTGTTGAACCTCATCAGGTTTCTTTTGGCCCAATCCTCTAATTTGTCTAGGTCCCTCTGTATCCTATCCCTACCCTCCAGCGTATCTACCACTCCTCCCAGTTTAGTGTCATCTGCAAATTTGCTGAGAGTGCAGTCCACGCCATCCTCCAGATCATTAATGAAGATATTGAACAAAACCGGCCCCAGGACCGACCNCAACACCACGCTTAGACAGTGGAGGTCTGTAGTGCTGAGTGTCCGTGGCTTTATTCCAGGTGTCTAAGAACTCCACAGGGTCATTACTGATCCTGTGCAGCCAGGTTAATCACGGGCGAGCGTGTGGCCACCGCCAGTCTGTGACCGGGCAGGGTCCCCTTCTGACCTCCTGTCTGATCTTCAGAGCTCAACGTGTGGGGCCTTTCATAGAATCATAGAATATCAGAGTTGGAAGGGACCTCAGGAGGTCATCTAGTCCCACCCCCTGCTCAAAGCAGGACCAACCCCAACTAAATCATCCCAGCCAGGGCTTTGTCAAGCCTGACCTTAAAAACCTCTAAGGAAGGAGATTCCACCACCTCCCTAGGTAACCCATTCCAGTGCTTCACCACCCTCCTAGTGAAATAGTTTTTCCTAATATCCAACCTAAACCTCCCCCACTGCAACTTGAGACCATTACTCCTTGTTCTGTCATCTGGTGCCACTGAGAACAGTCTAGATCCATTCTCTTTGGAACCCCCTTTCAGGTAGTTGAAAGCAGCTATCAAATCCCCCCTATTTGTCTCCGAGGAGGCCAATGTGACCAAAAGGCCGGCCAGTGGTGGCCAGTGGTGACTTCAATCCTCTTGCGGCTGGTTCTCATAGCCTTTAAGGCCGGAAGGGACCACCATGATCATCTAGTCTGACCTCCTGCGCAGTGCACAGAACCTTCCCACCCGCTCCTGTAATTTGCCCTTAACCTCTGGCTGAGTTACTGGAGTCCTTAAATCTGGATTTAAAGACTTCAAGGTACAGCGAATCCACCATTTACTCTAGTTCAAACCAGCAAGTGACCCACGTCCCACACTGCAGAAGAAGGTGAAAATGCCCTGGGGTCTCTGCCAATCTGAGCTGGGGAAAAATTCCTTCCCATCCCTACGTAGGGTGATCAGTTAGACCCTGAGCCAGCTGTGTGAGCTCCACCAGCCAGACACCTGGGTAAGAATTTTCTGTAGTAACTCAGAGCACTCCCCATCTACTGTCCCATCTCCAGCCATTGGAGATATTGGCTAAAAGCCGTCGCGGATGGGCCATATGCCATTGTAGGTAATCTCATCATACCATCCCCTCAATTCAGGACCTCCACTCCTCTGATAGTTAGATATCTTTGTCTAAGTTCAAGCCTAAATTTATTGATGGCCAGTGTGACGGGTTGGATCACAGAAACCCCCTTGGGAGCTGCCACCTGATGTACCAAAACTACTTCTATTCCTGTTTTCCCTGCCAGCTCAGGACTTCAGCACCCCATCTTGCTGAAGCCAGACAGGCCCGTCTGCTCCAACACAGACCCAGGGTCTGAATTACCTGCCCCAAAGCTGCAAGTTTACCTGAAAACAGCTCACAGAAGTGTGCTTGTCTTTAGCACTCAGATGCCCAACTCCCAATGGGGTCTAAACAAAGTAAGTCACCAAGCAAAATAAAATAAAATGCGCAAATCTATGTCTAATCAAACTGAATACAGATAATCTCACCCTCAGAGATGCTTCAGTAAGTTTTTTCTCAGACTGGACACCTTCCAGGTCTGGGCACAATTCTTTCCCCTGGTACAGCTCTTGTTCCAGCTTAGGTGGTAGCTAGGGGATTCTTCATGATGGCTCCTCTCTCCCCCCAGTTCTCTTCCACCCCTTTATATATCTTTTGCATAAGGCGGGAACCCTTTGTCCCTCTGGGTTTCCACCCCCCCTCACTGGAAAAGCACCAGGTTAAAGATGGATTCCAGTTCGGGTGACATGATCACATGTCACTGCAAGACTTCATTACCCACTTGCCAGCACACACAGGTATACAGGAAGACTCACAGGTAAACACGGCCATTTGCAGACAATGGTCCTAGTTAATGGGAGTCATCAAGATTCCAAACCACCATTAATGGCCCACACTTTACATAATTACAATAGGCCCTCAGAGTTATATTTTATATTTCTAGTTTCAGATACAAGAGTGGTACATTTATATGAATAGGATGATCACACTCAGTAGATTATAAGCTTTGTAATGATACCCTACAAGAGACCCTTTGCCTGAAGCATACTCCAGCTGCATTACATTCACTTATGTTTTTATAAAACGATTCCAGTTACATTATATTTACTTATCATGTTTTATAAAACCATATAGACTGCACAACATCACAGCCAGTTTATGTCCATTTGTTCTTGTGCCAAAATTGGCTCTTAGCTGAAACAACTCCTCTCCCTCCCTGGTGTTTATCCCTCTGATGTATTTCTACAGAGAAATCATAACTCCTCTCAGCCTTCGTCTGCTTAGGCTAAACTAGTCAAGCTCCTTAAGTCTCCTCTCGTAAGGTAGGTTTTCCATTCCTCAGATCATCCTAGTAGCCCTTCTCTGCACCTGTTCCAGTTTGAATTAATCTTTCTTAAACATGGGAGATCAGAACTGCACACAGGATTCCAGATGAGGTCTCACCAGTGCCTTGTATAATGATACTAACACTTCCCTGTCTCTACTGGAAATACCTCACCTGAGGCATCTTAAGATTGCATTAGCCTTTTTCATGGCCTCATCACATCGGCAGCTCATAGTCATCCTGTGAGCAACCAATACACCCACATCTTTCTCCTCCTCTGTATCCAGTTTATAGAAAAAAATCTTGTTGTTAGTCCTTAAAGGCATGACCTTGCACTTTGCACTATTAAAGTTCACCCCATTTCTATTACTCCAGTTTTCAAGGTCAACCAGACCTACTCGTAGGATATTCCGGTCCTCCTCCGTATTGGCAATACCTCCCAACTTTGTGTCATCTGCAAATTTTACTGGCACACTCCCATTTTTTGTGCCTAGGTCATTAATGAGGATGTTAAATAAGATTGTTCCCAAGACCGATCCTTGAGGAACTCCACTAGTAGCCTCCCTCCAGCCTGATAGTTCACCTTTCAGTATGACCTGTTGTCTCTCCTTTAACCAGTGCATTCGCCACTGATTCTCGAATTAATCCCCATTTTATCCAATTTAACTAATAATTTCTCATGTGGAACTGTATCAAATGCCTTACTGAAATCCAGGTAGATTAGATCTACTGCATTTCCTTTGTCTAGAAAATCAGTTATCTTGAAGAAAGAGATCAGGTTCATCTGGCATGCTCTATCTTCTGTAAAACCATGTAGTATTTTATCTCAACTACTGTTTAGCTCTAGGTCCTTAACTACTCCCCCTTTCAAAACATTTTCTAAGACCTGGCATACAACTGCGGTCAAATTAATGGGCCTGTAGTTTCCCGGATCACTTTCCCCCCCCTTTCTTAAATATAGGTGCTATATTTGCAATTCTCCAGTCCCAGGGTACAACACCTGAGTTTATGGATTCATTAAAAATCCTTGCTATTGGGCTTGCAAGTTTCATGTGCCCGTTCCTTTAATATTCTTGGATGGAGATTATTCAGGCCCTGCAATTTGGTCCCATTAAGCCATTTGAGTTTGACTTCCTGTAGTCATTTCTACTGCCATATCCTCATTCCCATTAGGCACCCTGCCAATACCCCTACATTCCTCATTACCCGTATTAAAAACAGAGGCAAAGTATTTGTTTAGGTGTTGGGCCATGCCTAGATTATCTTTAATCTCCACCCCATCTTCAGTGTTTAGCGGTCTCATTTCTTCTTTCCTTGTTTTCTTATTATTTATAAGGCTATAGAACCTTTTACTATTGGTTTTAATTTCCTTTTCAAGGCCCAACTCTGCTTGGCTTTTGGCAGTTCTCACTTTTCCCCCTACACTTTCTGACCTCCAAGAGAGAGATTTCCTTGCTGATCCTACACCTTCTTCCATTCCTTGTAGGCTCTCTCTTAATAACCTGTTTGAAATGCTTGCTCATCCAGTTTGGTTTGCAACGCTTCCCTACAAACGTTTTTCTCTTGCTTTGAATGCAGGCTTCAGATAATTACTTTAAATCAAAGTTGCAGAAATTCCAAGCCTCCTCCACATTCAGATCCATGAGTTCTTCAGTCCAGTCCACGAGTTAATTCCCTTCATTTTGTAACGTTTGCCCTTTTGAAACCAAGGGCCCTAGTTGCAGACCTATTTTTGTTTATTCTTCCATTTAGTTTAAACTGAATTAACTCATGATCACTCAAACCAAGGTTGTCCCCTACAAGCAGTTCTTCAGTGAGACCCTGGCTATTTCCCAGTACTAAATCTAAAATGGTTTTGTTGCTTCAGTGACTATTTGGTGAAGAAATGTGTTGGCTCTCCAGGAATATCTGGGCCCCACGATTATTAGTAGCACTTGTCCTCCAATCTATATCTGGGATTAAAGTCTGCCCTAACCATACAATTCTCAGTAGTGTTTATTTCATTAACCACATTAAAGGTCTCTACTCAGAGCCGAATTGGATGCTGGGGTTCTGTAGCAGACCCCAAGCAGTATCCCAGTGGAGTCTCTGTTACCATTCTTCCTCAAAATGATTTTGATCCAAACAAATTCCATTGCATCCATTCCATCGCTTCTAATTTCTTTACAGTCTCCCTCACCATTAATATACAATGCGACGGCACCACCTTTACCTGTATTTCTGTCTTTGCTGAACAGCACGTACCCTTCAGTACCTGGATTCCAGTCCTGACTGCTATGGCACTATTTCCACTATCCCTGTAGTACAGGGGTTGGCAACCTTTCAGAAGTGCTGTGCCGAGTCTTCATTTATTCACTCTAATTTAAGGTTTCACGTGCCGGTAATACATTTTAATGTTTTTAGAAGGTCTCTTTCTAAATAATAAATATATGGAGATATACTTATCTCATAGAACTGGAAGGGATGCTGAAAGGTCATTGAGTCCAGCCCCCTGCCTTCACTAGCAGGACCAAGTACTGATTTTTGCCCCAGATCCCTAAGTAGCCCCCTCAAGGATTGAACTCACAACCCTGGGTTTAGCAGGCCAATGCTCAAACCACTGAGCTATCCCTCCCCCCTATAAGTCTATAATTTATAACTAAACTATTGTTGTATGTAAAGTAAATAAGTTTTTAAAAATGTTTAGGAAGCTTCATTTAAAATTAAATTAAAATGCAGAGCCCCCCCGGATCGGTGGCCAGGACCCGGGCAGTGTGAGTGCCATTGAAAATCAGCTCGCGTGCCGCCTTCAGCACACGTGCCATAGGTTGCCTACCCCTGCTGTAGTATCTGGTTTCTCATCTTACACCAGGAGTTCTAGCTCCTGCACATTGTTACCAGGCTCCTTGCATTGCTATTCAGACGTCTTAGTTGTTTCTTCTTGGCCTTGCTCAGATTCCTCGCCTGATTAGATGCAATCATTTTACCACAGTATCGCCTACGTGACTGTTACTGTCATTGGTATTAGCGCTATCTTTCCTCTTGTTGTCTGTTCTCCTACCCTCTGTTGTTCCTTTCTCCATTGCCGTAGCCTCTTTTGCTTGTTTCCCCCCCTGCTCAATATTAGAAGCAGGTGCAGAGATTACACCAGCATCTCCCAACTGTCTCCCATTTCAATGACACGTCCCTACTACTGATAAATCAAACCACCTTATACCTAGTAGTTGGCTCTGGCAGCGCATAGGACATACCTCTAGCCTCCTGGTGTCTTGTTTAAGCAATGTCCATGTTTCAAATCCATACAATTTGATGACCGTTTATGGCCTGGATAGATGAAGACAATCTCAAGGCTACATTCACTGGTGATGTGCACAGAAGTGTCAATTTGATCCGCTTACAGCCACTCAGACGATGGGTAAGGATAGGTCTACACTGGGATAAAATACACACCAAGAACTCAGACAAAGCTGTAAGCTTTATTTTACCCTCTCTTACTTCCTGGGGAGAGATTTTTGTTTCTTTTTATTCTCTGCATTACAGTAGAATGTGGAGGCCAGAGCCAGGAACACGTCTCTATTGTGCCCTAAAGATTTTACAGTCGAAGTAGAGAAGATGGAGAAAGAGCTGGAGAATGCAAGTGTTCTTATCCCCTTTCATTGAGACACACAGCCATTAAGTGACTTGCCCAGGGTCACAAAGAATCTGTGGCAGAGCAAGGGAGTGAATGCCAATTTCCTGAATCCTAGAGCCAATGCCTTAACCACAGGGCCACCCTCCCAGTCCCCATGTGAGCAGCACCAATTTAAATTTTCTGATGCTCAGACTCACTGGGTCAACTGTATCAGAAGAGGGCTAGAGAGACAAGTGGGTGCGGCGCTGTCTTTTATTGGACCAACTTCTGTTGGTGAGAGAGAGAGACAAGCTTTCGAGCCACACAGAGCTCTTCTTCAGGTCCCACAGAAGATATTACTTAGCCCACCTTGTCTCTCCTATCCTGGGAGCGACATAGTTACCGCTACACGGCATAGATGAAGGGGGTTGGGAGTCACACAGTGGCAAGTGAGCGCGAATCTAAGTGGGTGAGTCTAAGTGAGTCCACAATATGTCTGGTGCTGGGTCTTGAGGAAGCTCAGGTGCCCTGTAGACTGAATGAGGCCACGTCGCCACTAGAAATGCTGCTGTAGCACTTGTGTGTAGACACCCGCTCCAGCGACGGGAGGGGTTCTCCCTTCACTGTAGATAACCCACCTCCCTGAGAGGCGGTAGCAAGGTTGGCGGAAGAATTTTTCCCGCTGACCTAGCGCTGTCTACACTAGGGGTTAGGTCGGCTTAACTACGCTGCTGAGGGGGGTGGATTTTTCACACCCCCGAGCAACATAACTGGGTTGAGCTAAGTTTTTAGTGTAAGCCTGGCCTTAGACACATCTCAGGATCTGGTCCTTTATCGTGACGCCCAGAGTCGGGGTGTAGATGTCGTTAGCAATCCCACTGCCCGGCTTGTTAAATCACCAGGCTTGTATTCAGTGGGGGTGCAGGTGGGGGGGGGGGAGGGGAGGGGAGGGGCCTATGGCATTGCATCTGGGTCCCCTGAACACACAACGTACTTGCTAACCATGACAGTATAGCACCTTCTGCTAACTGCTCCCCTTCGATCGGACCGGTCCAGACATTCGTAACCTAACCTTGTCTTTTGTCTCCTTGTCAGTTTCTCAGAGGCAGCCTGTTGCCCCTCTGCTAGCCCAGGCCTTCCTGCCTCCCTTTCCCTCGCTGTTCTCCCTCCTGTCTAGCTGGGCTTGTTTTCTTTATTGGTCCCAGCTGGGGGTGCGTGTCTCCCCAACGGGCAGTTCTGGCAGCTGCATGATGGTGCGATCCTCCTGACTGCCCGTTAGCTGGGAATCTCCTCTCCATTCTGCCAGTGCTCAGTATGAGGTTTGTAAACCCCACTGCATAGCCCCTAGAGGCTCCAAGCAAGACCAGGGCCCCCCCGGTGCTAGGTGCTCCCTGTCTACCCATCTCCAGAGGGAGGGGGCAGCTAGCAGGCTGGCTGCATGGGGAAGTGGATAGCTAAGATGGGACGGCCACTTAGAGGGTACGTCTACACTACCCGCCGGATCGGTGGGTAGTGATCGATCTATCGGGGATCGATTTATCGCGTGTAGTGTAGACGCGATAAATCGATCCCCGATCGCTCTCCCGTCGAATGCTGACCTCCAGCTCGGCGAGAAGCGGAAGCAAAGTCGACGGGGGAGCCGCGGCCGTCGATCCCGCACCGCGAGGACGCGAAGTGAGTGATTCTAAGTCGATCTAAGATACGTCGACTTCAACTACGCTATTCTCCTAGCTGAAGTTGTGTATCTTAGATCGATCCCCGCCCTTCCCCCTCCCCCCCGCCCAAGTGTAGACCAGGCCAGAGAGAGGAGCCGGGACTAAGCCAGGCAGGTGACTCTTCATCCCCTTCACCAGGCTGCCCTTGGATGGACCTGGCCATGATGCATTGAGGTTTGCGTGGAGGCGATGGGGTGAAAATGGGCTGGGTTGGGGTTTTATAGCTTATTGTGAGCTCCGCTCTAATGACGGTGGAGGCAAAGACAGACCTGTACAATGCAAATACCCGACCCAAGCAAGATCGAGGGCCCGTTGTACCACATGCTTTCTGTAGGCAACTGCCCATGCTCCAGCCAGCTCCAGTCCAAGCAGACAGGGGAAACAGCCCTCGCTTTGAAGATGGGGCACAGAGCAGTTGACTCACCCGGGCCACTCAGGGAGTCTGGAGCAGAAATCGGAAACAAACCCACCTCACCTGAAACCCAGGCTCACATCTCAACCGCAAGGCCGACCATGCTCTCTGATCAGACACAACTGCTTCCCCAGACTGGCTTGTTCTTGGGCCCCAGGTGATTACTAGTATCGGTTTGTATTCCTGTACCTCCCAGAAGGCCCAGCCACGGACTAAGACCCCTTTGAGCCAGGCACTGTGCAAACAGAGAACAAAAAACAACAATCACTGACACAAAGAACTTACAGTGGGCAGCAGGGGGTGGACAAGACTTCCCGGGTTGGAGGTCCCCATTTGTGAAGCCCCCTCCGAAAGGAGGTCCGGCAGAATGCCTCACCACCTGTTCTTGGGGTGTAATGCAGTTTGGCAAGTTTATCCCTCCCCTTTCTCTTTCCTCATTCTTGTCTCAGACTTTTTCTTTCTATTAATTGGGAGCGGAGTGCTTCTGCTGGAGGGTAATGGGGGCAGGCCTTCTGTCAGGTTCTGCGGTTTGGCTTGGCCTTCTTTTTGGGCTGGCTGGTTCTTCCTGTCAACGTTTGCTCTGGTTTTATTCCGGGGCGCGAAGGTGCCTATCGGCAGGCACCTTCCAAACGTGCTAGACAAATAAAAGAGGAGGCATTTGCAATAGGAAAGCCAAAATGATATCCACCATGAGAGTAGGGAAAAGGTGACAAAGATCCTAAGGGTAGGGCCTTAAAGAGAGGGCCTGAGGATGGCAAGAGACAGGCAGAAAGAGGGCCTGGCAGAAGTGTGTGTTAAATACAAAAACAAGAAGTTGCAGGCTATTATTAGCGGAGGCATCTGGATAAAATTACAGCCGTACAGCACTAGAGAGAGAGGGAATAAAAAACCCTTTATTAGAACCACTGACAAGTCCCGCTCTGTCTGAAGGAAATGTAAGGAAGAAATACACCGATCAAGGGGTTATTTTTATTCCCAGATTGAGTTCGTTTCCCAAATGAAAGACTTTCTTCACCTCTTTTTTTTTTTTTTCTATTCGAGTCCTGTGGAAAAATCCCCATGATCCCAACTTTATGAAACTCATAAAAAAAAAACTTGGAAATCTATCCTGGCACATGCCGGTGGGACTGGTGCTTACGGCTTAAGCTGATTGGTTCTGATAGAGAGAGGGAGAGAAGGCAGGGAAGGCAGTGGGAAAAGCACTCTGCTTGGAAGCGTTCTCGAAGGCGTGTTACTCTGCTTAAAGGTCAGCAGGATGGAGTCATAGCAAGGGGAAAAAAACACAGCAGCAGAGGAGTTTGCCTGTTGGCTGGAGTTATGGTTCCTGGTGGCGTCTCAGCAGACTTCTTGCCCCGAGAGGAGTGGAGGCTCCAGGGAAAACCGTTGGGAGTCCCAGAAGACGTGGGTTTTGGTTTTTTTAAATCTAATGCTGGGAGCCTAAGGAAGTGAGGCGTCCAGGTTCAATGGGAGCTGAGTGCCAAACCCTTCTGCCTGCAGGCTGCTCTGGAAAGCCAAGCCTGAACCCCCGTGCTGGGGAAAGGTGCTGGAGGAAAAGTCCTGCAGCTCCCCTCAGTGCTACGCCCCCACAATACACGTGCCTGGACTCTCCCCAGAGGGATAAGAGGCTCCATCTATCTAGGCCTGCATCCCCGTGGTGCCAGGACACTGCACACACAGTACTGGGAACTAAGGCACAGACACACCCAAAGTCACATGGGAAGTCTGAGCTGAGCCAGGAGTTGAATCCAGGTCCCCTGATTCCTTGTCTACAGCCCAAACCACACGGCCCTGCCCAAGTCAGTCTTCTCGCTGGGACTGATACCCAGCGGGCCAACTAAGCATGTGGCTTTTGTGCTGGGACACCTGTCCCCTAGCAGATGGGCTGAGAGTAGGGTGACCAGATGTCCCGATTTTATAGGGACAGTCCCGATTTTGGGGTCTTTTTCTTATATAGGCTCCTATTACCCCCCCCTCCCCCCTCCCGTCCCGATTTTTCACATTTGCTGTCTGGTCACCCTAGATGAGATTATTAGTGCATCAGAAAGAAAATTTGTTCTCAAGTCTGGGTCTGAACTCTTCTTTCTATCCCCAGACACCCTTGTCAATCTATTACCTTCCACACAAAACCAATAGCAACAGCAAAGTCCCTAGGGGGGACGTGAACGCTCTGGCTCTCTCCCTCTCCAGGGTACATCGGCTTGGGGAAGGGATTTGGCTTCTGATGTTTTTAGATTGGATTCATTTCTTTCTTTCTGTGGGTTGCTTGGTTGGGGTTTACTGGGCGAAGAGGGTGCCAGAGCTGGGAACGCCATTCCCATGATGGAAAGCCCTGCTGCTCTTAAGAGCAAAATACCGCTGAGGCAACTTCCGCGCTCAGTTACACCCAGGAAACTCACGCTATGTTTGCTGGGATGGCTTGAGTGGAACTGAGGGCAGAATACGGCCTGCTGAACGCAGGATTCCTGCTACAATCATAAAACCATAGGCCTGGGAGGGAGCTCCTGGGTCATCAGGTTCATTGTCCTGCTATTACAGTCAACCCCCACCATACAACCTCATTCATAATCATTGACACTAGTGACGGAAAAGTCCTATTAGATCCTGTCAGCACAGGAAATGCTCAGTTCACACCCCCCAACCAAAAGAAGGCTGAGGGGAGATATGATTGCTCTCTATTAATATATCAGAGGGATAAATACCAGGGAGGGAGAGGAATTATTTCAGCTCAGTACCAATGTGGACACAAGAACAAATGGATATAAACTGGCCATCAGGAAGTTTAGACTTGAAATTAGAGGAAGGTTTCTAACCATCAGAGGAGTGAAGTTCTGGAACAGCCTTCCGAGGGGAGCAGTGGGGGCAAAAGACATATCTGGCTTCAAGACTAAGCTTGATAAGTTTATGGAGGGGATGGTATGATGGGATAGCCTAATTTTGGCAATTAATTGCTCTTTGACTATTAGCAGTAAATATGCCCAATGGCTTGTGATGGGATGTTCGATGGGGTGGGATCTGAGTTACTACAGAGAATTCTTTCCTGGGTGTCTGGCTGGAGAGTCTTGCCCACATGCTCAGGGTTTAGCTGATTGCTATATTTGGGGTCGGGAAGGAATTTTCCTCCAGGGCAGATTGGCAGAAGCCCTGGGGGTTTTTCGCCTTCCTCTGCAGTGAGGGGCACGTGTCACTTGCTGGAGGGATTCTCTGCACCTTGAAGTCTTTAAACCATGATTTAAGGACTTCAATAGCTCAGACATAGGTTAGCGGTTTGATACAGGAGTGGGTGGGTGAGATTCTGTGGCCTGCGTTGTGCAGGAGGTCAGACTAGACAATCATAATGGTCCCTTCTGACCTTAAAGTCTATGATTCTGTTATTATTGTAATTTATTATTTGTATTATGGAAGCACCTAGAGGAGACCAGGGCTCCATTGTGCTGGACTCTGCATAGACAGTCCCTGCTCGCAGCAGCTTACAGTCTAAATACACAAAGGGAAACAGAGTGGAAATGACTTACCCAAGATCACGCAGCAAGTCAGTGGCAGAGCGATCTCTGGAGCCCAGATCTAACCAAGTGCCCTACCCAGCGCTTCCCAATAGCGGTTACAGGGTGGACGGGGCTGGGTGCAATATATCGGTTGCACATCACTGTCCATTTCTAACCTGCGGTCAGTCTTCTCTCTCTCCTGTTCTAGCCCTGCCTTCACAGGTGAAAAGGAAAGGTCCTTGCTCTTGGACTGCTGTTTTGAGAGAGACCCCTAGATATTGAACCCAGCCCTTGTTGCTGCTGCCAACACCTGTCAGGGGGGTTCCAGCATGTTCCTCTTGGAGGGATCGCTCAGTGGTTGGAGCATTGGCCTGCTAAACCCAGAGTTGTGAGTTCAATCCTTGAGGGGGCCATTTAGGGATCTGGGGCAAAAAACTGTCTGGGGATTGGTCCTGCTTTGAGACTAGTTGGACTAGATACCTCCTGAGGTCTCTTCCAACCCTGATATTCTATGATTCATATCAATAGGCGTGGCAGAACCAAATTTTTTTTTTTTAATAATTAGGATGGAAAACAGCGAGGTTTATTTTTAAGCATTTTTTCAATGTTTATTTCCATTTAAACTGGCAGCTGCGGGAAATGATGGGGATCAGACAGTCATCACTTAATGATAGTAGATCTTGAGATTCAAAACCATAAAGCTGTATAACCATTAGAAACACAAATTGTCAACATCACGGGTTAAAATGTACCAAGTAAATAGCCTTAAAACAAACTAATACAGCAGAATTATTTTTTATTTGGCCCCTCTGTAAATTTCAATCATCATCAATGGAAATATTTTTTGTCGGCTTGTGTGTGTGTGGTGAAATCGATGTTTACTGACATTTNAGGGGCACGTGTCACTTGCTGGAGGGATTCTCTGCACCTTGAAGTCTTTAAACCATGATTTAAGGACTTCAATAGCTCAGACATAGGTTAGCGGTTTGATACAGGAGTGGGTGGGTGAGATTCTGTGGCCTGCGTTGTGCAGGAGGTCAGACTAGACAATCATAATGGTCCCTTCTGACCTTAAAGTCTATGATTCTGTTATTATTGTAATTTATTATTTGTATTATGGAAGCACCTAGAGGAGACCAGGGCTCCATTGTGCTGGACTCTGCATAGACAGTCCCTGCTCGCAGCAGCTTACAGTCTAAATACACAAAGGGAAACAGAGTGGAAATGACTTACCCAAGATCACGCAGCAAGTCAGTGGCAGAGCGATCTCTGGAGCCCAGATCTAACCAAGTGCCCTACCCAGCGCTTCCCAATAGCGGTTACAGGGTGGACGGGGCTGGGTGCAATATATCGGTTGCACATCACTGTCCATTTCTAACCTGCGGTCAGTCTTCTCTCTCTCCTGTTCTAGCCCTGCCTTCACAGGTGAAAAGGAAAGGTCCTTGCTCTTGGACTGCTGTTTTGAGAGAGACCCCTAGATATTGAACCCAGCCCTTGTTGCTGCTGCCAACACCTGTCAGGGGGGTTCCAGCATGTTCCTCTTGGAGGGATCGCTCAGTGGTTGGAGCATTGGCCTGCTAAACCCAGAGTTGTGAGTTCAATCCTTGAGGGGGCCATTTAGGGATCTGGGGCAAAAAACTGTCTGGGGATTGGTCCTGCTTTGAGACTAGTTGGACTAGATACCTCCTGAGGTCTCTTCCAACCCTGATATTCTATGATTCATATCAATAGGCGTGGCAGAACCAAATTTTTTTTTTTTAATAATTAGGATGGAAAACAGCGAGGTTTATTTTTAAGCATTTTTTCAATGTTTATTTCCATTTAAACTGGCAGCTGCGGGAAATGATGGGGATCAGACAGTCATCACTTAATGATAGTAGATCTTGAGATTCAAAACCATAAAGCTGTATAACCATTAGAAACACAAATTGTCAACATCACGGGTTAAAATGTACCAAGTAAATAGCCTTAAAACAAACTAATACAGCAGAATTATTTTTTATTTGGCCCCTCTGTAAATTTCAATCATCATCAATGGAAATATTTTTTGTCGGCTTGTGTGTGTGTGGTGAAATCGATGTTTACTGACATTTACTGGTAAAAAAAAAATCTAATCCGTCCAAGCCTGCATATATAATATGTCCCTGGGAATAAAGTATAAGGAAATGGTGAACTCACTTCCTCACGAGGACCAGCTCTCTGGCATCTATGCTCACACGGTCCTGGGCACTGCATGGTGCTTATTACACAATCCGTGGCTTCCAAAAGACCTCTGCCATAATGAAACAAACATGCTAACCTAACCCCTCCTGTCTCCACTTATACAGTCAACGTGCCAGGCAAGCAAGCCGGATCTGATTAGACCGCGAAACCTCCCTGAGCTGTTCCAGTCACACCTCACATCTTCCAGCTAGAAACGTTTCCTATGAGGCTGTCTGAGAAGTTTTGTGTTAGGGAGAATTCCTGCTATGTTTCAGGAATGACTAGCTGGGCATTTCCTTCCTCGCTGAGTGTCAGACACTATGGGCTGGTTTATGTTTATCAGGGATATCATAAAACCTCCTTGGGGACATTCATCCTGATGCAGAGGGCCTATGCTGAGGGTTTAGGTGTTGCAGAGGCTTTGTGCTGGACTTCTGCACGGGGGACTTTCATCTAATTTGTGTCCTGAGTTTCATTCTGTGACTGTTGTGAAGCTCAGACACACCTGGTGGGGCTTTGCCCAGCCAGGGAGTGTGTAAAATAACGGGTACATTGTGTACACACACCTTTGCACAACACACTCCTATGCCGCTCTCTAATGGCTACTGGCCTGCATAGGCCATCAGCCCGGATACTAGAATAGTCCGTGGCAATTCTCCTTTAGCGCAAACAGAACAGGCTGGGATTTAGGGAGCGGTAGGGCCTCTGCTCTACATCTGATGCTGCTGCTCAGTGGATGAGCTAAGCCAATGGCCAATGCAGGAGGAAGGAAGGGCTATAGCCTAGGGTAGGAAGGATGGTCCAATGGATAGGGCACTGAGCTAGGACTCAGCTACGGGTGTATGGCATTGGGCAAGTGTCTTAATCTACTTCGTGGCTCAGTCCCCATCTGTAAAATGGGGATAATATGCCCCAACTTTGCTGGGGAGTTTTGAAGGGAAACAATGCATTCATGGTGTGACGGGTTCCCCCCGGGGTGCCACCTGGAACTGGGGTACCACTGAGCCCTCTGACGCTCCAGCCTGGGCTCCCTCTCACATTGCACTGCCGGGACAAGCTGCAAAGCCCCCTCAGCTTTCACTTCCACCAGCCTTCACACAGGTAGGGACACATCCAGCTGCAGTCCCATGCAGGCTCTCTAACCACCATCCTCCCAGCCTAGGACCCCAGAGCAGTACCGTCCTGCCCCGGTCAAATCTGGCCAGTCTATGGGTTTAACACCCGGTCCACCTCTCCCTCAATGAGAAGAGGACCATGCACACTTGTGGTAACCAAGCTGAGATTTTCCCCAGACACCTTAGTCAAACGCACACTGGTTTGGATTAAAACTTAAAATAAGCTTATTAACTACAAAAGGATAGATTTTAAGTGATTATAAGGGATAGCAAACAGATCAAAGTAGATTACCTAGCAAATAAACAAAACCGCAAACTGAGCTTAACAGGTTTTCATACACAGGCTACAAATCCCTCTAGCCTGGGACCATCAACTCCCCCCGTTCAGTCCTTGTTCCTCAGGTGTTTTCAGGTGTGTTGTAGGGAGAGTGAGATGACCTCATGAGATCACATTCCCCTTTTTATATCTTGTCCCCACTTGCTGGAAAGCTCTTTTGCTGTGACCTGGGTCAAACAGCACTACACAATGGGAACTCTCTCTGAGAGGTTTCTATTGTTCACAATTCCTGGGGTAACCCTTGTGCTTGTGTGCATATCCTCAATGAACCATTAACATTTACGGTTGTACCTGAAAGGCTGCTTGTGGGTGTTTTCAACCTCACAACACATGACAGTGGTGAATATTGGGGTGCCAGGGTGTCACACATGGGGCATTTCTTGTGGTAAGGTATTACTCAGCATGGGGATGGGTTGCAGAACCTAGCCCCGCCTCACCTATGAGCAATTTACGAATACAATATCCGCCACTGCAGGAACTGCACCAATTTACACCATCCAATGTCTCTAACCTTGCTTTAAAAATGACTGGGTGTGTCCAGGACTTCCTGGAGGGCTGGTTTTTTTGCTAGGGTCTAATGTGAAAGTTTCCTTCAAATTTGTTTTTCATTCTTGCAACCAACCTCTGCCCAACTAATTTTGCCTTTGACCCGGGATCACTAGGAACGGTCAATTTTTCTCCTTTTGGCTTTCATAGTTCAGAGGGACAAGCACAAATAAGCAATATTCAGTTATTCTTTTTAGTTCTACCACGTACATAGCTTCACTTTCGCAGCAGGATGAGATGGCAAGATGAAACTGGAAACATTTTTTTAATTTTTTTTTTTAATATGGAGATATACCTATCTCATAGAGCTGGAAGGGACCCCGAAGGGGCATCGAGTCCAGCCCCCTGCCTTCACTAGCAGGACCAATTTTGCCCCAGATCCCTAAGTGGCCCCCTCAAGGATTGAACTCACAACCCTGGGTTTAGCAGGCCAATGCTCAAACCACTGAGCTATCCCTCCCCCCTTATTGCTACAACATTCTACAAGAATATCTGGCTCTGGGGTGTAGTCCCTTGGAAAGAGATTTTGCAGGTCTTCTAAATGTTTATCTCCTGGCTTCTAAGGTTGCAACAAACTACGTAAGAAGCAGCAGGTTTTATTGCCACAGACAGTGATTAAAATTGTTTCCTGTTTGACCTTATCGATAATCTCATTTGCAAGAAAACATGGCCCAATCTTTCCATATATTGCTGCCTTTCCTTGTCTTCTACATTAAATACTTCCATTGCCATTCTGATATTTTTCCTCATCACAAATTTTGTCAAGGGACCACTCAGTGCAACAAAAATAAATCTACTCACAGGACTTATTAGGCCTTAACTGGAGTATTGTGTCCAGTTCTGGGCGCCACATTTCAGGAAAGATGTGGACCAACTGGAGAAAGTCCAGAAAAGAGCTACAAAAATGATTAAAAGCCTAGAAAACATGACCTATGAGGGAAGATTGAAAACATTGTGTTTGTTTAGTCTGGAGAAGAGATGACTGAGGGGGGACTGTGATGGGTTGCCCCCCTTAGGATGCTACCTGATGTGCTGAGATACCACTGAGCCCGCCTGTTATGCCAGCCTGGGCACCCTTTTTACCTGTCTTGCTGAGCCAGGCTCTTAAGCCTCCTCCAGCACACACCCAGGCAGGGCCACACCCAACTGCAGAACGACAGACACGGAGATCAGCTCTGGGAAGACTCAGCTTAAGGGACTTGCCCCAGCACTCAGGTGCCCACCTCCCTTGGAGCGCAGACCCAAAGGGATATTATGAAATCCGCCTCCCCCCTCAATGTGGAGGAAGGTATGCACAGCCTCTGACCGCCCCGCCCCCAATTATGAATTGCACAAACGGGGTTATATTATAAACAAGAAATAAGTTTATTAACTACAAAAGGTGAATGTTAAGTGGTTAAAGGGACAGCAAACAGAAGAAAGCAGATTACTTAGCAAATTAAACAAAACACGCAAACTAAGCTTGTTTCATTAAAGAAATTGGTTAAAAATAGTAGTTTCTCACCCTAGATATTGTTGCAGGCGGATTGCGAAAGTCTTGAAAGGCAGATGCACTGGCCTGCAGCTTGAGACCTCAGGTATTATTAATCACAAACTAGACGCCCTTCCAGCTTGGGTTCAACCCTTCTCCCCCCAGCTCAGTCCTTGTTTCCAGGTGTGTCACAGTGTCTCTTTGGGTGGGGAGGCAGAGGAGAACCTCGATGATGTCCCTCCCCTGCCTTATATAGCTCTTGTGTAAGGCGGGAACCCTTTGTCTTCCAGTGGAAAAACACTGGCATTCCAAAAGTCTCCTGAGGTCCCTTCCAACCCTGAGATTCTATGATAAAAGGGGAGGAGGAGTGTCCAGTACCAGGTGACTCGGACCCATGTCTCTGCAGGGCTGTGGCAGCCATTACTCGTAGGCTGTCTCAAGCCTCCACAGGAAGACTAAGTTCTTTTACAGACCATTGTCTTTGCTAATGGGCTATTAGCCCTGTCTGGCTTTTTCATTATTGTACCTGAAGCTAGTAGGGGGTGACACCCAAAGTAACCCATTTGAAATACAGGTCCGTAGTAAATATTCCTAACTTCAGAGACAGAAATGATACAGGCATGCAAATTGGACAATCACATTCAGTAAACCATAACCTTTCCAATGAGCATCTTGCATAAAGTACATCTCAGTTATGTCATATCCATATCATAAGGATATTTTCATAAAGAATATGGAGTGTAATGTCGCAGGGACATGATAACAGTTTTCAAGTGCATAAAAGGTTGTTACAAGGAGGAGGGAGAAAAATTGTTCTCCTTAACCTCTGAGGATAGGACAAGAAGCAATGGGCTTAAATTGCAGCAAAGGAGGTTTAGGTTGGACATTAACCACCCTGACAGTTAGGAAGTTTTTCCTAAACGCTGGAATAAATTGTCTAGGGAGGTTGTGGAATATCCATTATTGGAGATTTTTAAGAGCAGGTTAGACAAACACCTGTCAGGGATGGTCTAGATAATACTTAGTCCCACCTTGATGTAGGGGACTGGACTAAATGACCTCTCGAGGTCCCTTCCAGTCCTACGATTCTATGATTGCAGGCTGGGTATCTGCTGCTTTACTTAACTGCATCGCAACAGAGTTGAGTGGGGGAGAAGTCTCACTCTCAAATCAGAAAGCAAGGGAGGTGGCTCCTTCCTATAATACTCTGGGTAACCCAGTTAACCCCATCATGACCATTTTACTACAACTGATGGGTGTAGGACCCCTTCCTCATTTGTTGCAGAAGTTGGAAGGTGTGCAGTGAATGAGACAGAGTACTGCATAGGGAGAAAGGAGGATCTTACGGTGAAGGCAGTTGAATAGTGCCCTGGAGAACTGGATTCTATTCCCGCTTCTGCCACAGAGTTCCTATGAAATGCTGGGCAAGTCATTGAAGCCAAATTTTTCACAGATGGTCACCAATGGCGGGTTCCCCATTTTCTGGCTCCTCAGCTTTAGACCCTGGGCTCGGATTTGCAGAAGTGGTGAGTGCTCACAGGTGCAACTGAAGTCAATGGGAGCTGTGCTTCCAGTATAAAAGATTCCACACAGTGTTAAGTACTGTGAAAAAGCAGGTCCTAGGCATCTCAAATTGGCCACCCAAAATTAGTGGACACTTTTGACCTTAATCTGTCTGTACCAATGGGGGTGGAAAATAGGTCAGGTTGTTTTCAGTAATGAAAGTTGTAAACAGGTGGAAGAAAACCAGACAGAGATTAAATTACAAACAAATAGGTCCTACTCATATGGTTCAAGGACTAGGTTGAAATCCTGAAGATGAGAGGAACTGGAAATTAATGAACCAGAATTGGTGGTTTCCTGGATATTAGGCCTAATTGGTGGACAAAATAATGAGGGGATACGCTGCACACTTTCCCCCTTTTTGGGGTTCTCAAAAAGAGACTCTGAAAAATCTCAGCGGTTCTTTTCTGGTCCCATCTCATCTTGAGTCATCTCATCTCACCGCTCCCGATAGCAAGACAGAGAGAGCAGACTAGACCGAAGGATTTTCTTCCTGAGAGGAAGGCCATCAGGCCTTGCTAGTGTTTAAGAAACTTCGTTTTCACCTGTGAGTCCTGAAATTCATCAGATCATCATGACATCCAGTCCTCCACCCATCAGCGGGGATACCAAATTGTCAGCACCGCAGAGGTGCACAAGACCCTGTCCTGTTTTCCTTCTCTGTTGTGTTTACTTCTGCCACACTATGTGTTTCTTCTTATCCTACATCAGTCTCTTGCGGCTTGTCACCAGATCCTGAAATTAAGTGCACTGCATCAGCACAATGAGGTGAGGCGGCCCATCCAGCCCTGTCTGAGGAGAAAGGACCCAACCAACTTGACCAGAACATGACCCCGAGTCCAAGTAACAGGTCTTGTAACCAACCTGCTAGCTTAAAGCATCCGTCTGTGACTCACCGGCTGCCCAATGATCCAAGAACATCAACAAAAGTCATATTTCCCCCACCTTCCCTATCCTGTCTCTCCTCCACCTGGTGTCTGTCTGTTAAAAATAGGACAAGGGAATACCCTTGACACTTCAGGCCTGAGAGGAAAGTTAATCCTTTCATTTTCATCAACGGTTGTTAATGAAACTAAGCGACTCGGACATTCTGACTCCAACAGGAGAGAGACTTTAATAGGTTGTGATTAAGTTAGTTTTGCATAATCACTCAATTTCAGTTTCAATAGAAATGCTTGTTTGGATTTCTTGTTACTTCATGTGATTGATGAATCAACTTTCCACTTGAGAATGAATGCTTTTGGGCACAAGCCAAGAAACCAAGTCGAGCAGAAAAAACTCCAAACCTCCCTGTCACTGTTTTACTGTTGGACTGTAAAAAAGTTAATGGCACCTTTAATTTGTTTGGCCCTTGAGATCAACACAACAGGCCAAGCATTGAACAAGGAGGATGAAACAAAAGGTCAAAGAGCTGCTCATTCAATGAGCGCTGTCCGTCCTGCGCAATGAATGTGGCAGGGGTTCTGTGGGGAAAAAAAGTCTGTGACCATGTAATTACAGACTGTGTCATAATGCATTCACACAAGGAGGTCGAATTAAGGCTGTACAGGCAAAAACAATATTCGGGGCAGCTCTCCACCTCCCAACCCCTCCCATAAAGCAACATCTCTCTGTCTCCTACCCCCATCCATATCCCAGCACCCCAATCTCTCCTTCCTTCTTTCTATCGTTGTCCCTGCTTTTATATTCTCCGTTCCCTTCTTCTCACCATCCAACTCTCTCTTGCCTAGTCCCCCACCCCTCCATTGTTCCTCCCCCCACACACACACTTTGCTGGGCTATTCTGAGATAGATCTTACACAGAGGCTGTCAATGGGCAGGACATACTGGAGAAGACACCTATTGAGCTCAAGGAGCTCACATCAGGCCCACATTGGAGGTCCATTGGTAGGGAATTCCATAGCCTACAACCTGAACTCGCTCCTTAGCCGCTCTGAGCAAGGCTGCCTACAACAAGTCTCCTGAGAGAGAAGCATCTTCTGAAAGAGCTAGGCCATGCAACACTGAGAGCTATACAGAATGAACCATGACTAGAGCTGGAGAGGGACCCAGTGCAGAGCACCAGTGTCACAGGCTGCCCTTTGCCTCTCCTCCCCACTGCACATGGACCCCCCCCCCCCCCCCCCCCCCCCCCCCCCCCCCCCCCCCCCCCCTCCCCCCCCCNGCGCTCTTCTGGGTCAGTCTCAAGTAGAGCGAACTGCAGCAAGTTCTGGAGCAGGAGGGACAAAACTAATGTCCTTGAGACAACCCAGACAAAATTAGAAGCTGCAATGCCAGACCTTAGGTCCTGGAGCCATTGCTGTATTAAGGGGAAATCCCAGCCATTACCCCAAACTTTCGCAAGCGTGACCTTGCTCTGCAACATTCCTTGGATTTGACGGGGCCACAATGTTTCTACTCTAAACTCCCCTCGGAATAAGTCTGCCAGTGATTCCACCCTCAGAAAGGTGAGAGGTCTGGGAAGCACAGATGTCCTTTCTGCGCTGGCCCCATTCCTGCATGATTCATGTAGCACAGGATGGCTGAGGTGTGTCCTTCAGGGTATGGATTGGTTAGCAATTCAGAGAGCTTTGGATCTCAGGCAGAACTGATCGGGAAATGATTTCCCCCTCCTCCCCCCAAATGTTGACAAAAATATATTTTTGTTTTTGTTTTCTTATACATTTGTCAAGTTGTCATAAAAAAAAAACCTAAACTGAAAAATTTGGTGGATGGAATTTTTTTGAAATTTATTGATGGAAATTTTTTGACGAGTTGTACTCCCAGGTTTTTGCAGAGGTCAGTTGAAATCTAATTCTAATGGAGATGCTCCAGATTTACATTGGTATAACTGATGAGAGAATGTGATCTGTTGCATGATGGGTAGGTGGGAAAGGGAGCAGTACTTTATTTTTGTACGTACTGTTATGAGTTGTCCAGGACTTTAGGCTCCAAATCAGGCATTGCATTGAACAAAGTGGTTTCTTACATTTTAAGGCTAGAAGAGAACATAACAAGGGTCATACTGGGTCAGACCAAAGGTCCATGTAGCCCAGTATCCTGTCTACCAACAGTGGCCAATGCCAGGTGTCCCAGAGGGAATGAACAGAACACGGAATCATCAAGTGGTTTTTAAGGTCAGGCTTGATAAAGTCCTGGCTGGGATGATTTAGTTAGGGATTGGTCCTGCTTTGAGCAGGGGGTTGGACTAGATGACCTCCTGAGGTCCCTTCCAACCCTGATATTCTATGATTCTAAGTGATCCATCCCCTGTCGCCCATTCCCAGCTTCTGGCAAACAGAGGCTAGGGACACCATCCCTGCCCATCCTGGCTAATAGCCATTGATGGACCTAGATTGATGAACATTCTGATCATCTAGTCTGACCTATATAACATAGGCCATAGATTTGATCTGGCGATTCCTGCATCAAGCTCAACTGGTTGAACTACAGCAGACCTTTTAGAAAGACACCAAGTGTTGATTTAAAGACTTCAAGTGATGGAGAATTCCACTGCATCCCTTGGGAATCTGTTCCAACGGTTAATAACCGTCACTGTCAAAATGGACATCTTAGTTCCGAGTTTGAACTTTGCTCTTTTCAACTTACAACCGCCGCATAGCCCTTGTGTGCTTGGGGGTTTTAAACAAAAACAATGTAAAATATGAAAGATTAATAGAAAATATTTTAAAAATTGGACGGAAAACAGGATTTTCTTTTCATGTCAACATTTTCCTCCAGTGTTGGAAACACCCAAAATAAAAAAAAGCAGTGGCCAGGAGAGCACGGAAGGGATATGGAGAAAGGACAGGAAATCTCCTACAGCTAGTTACAGCCTGCTCTACACACAGTTTTTGTACCAATTTAACTATTTTGGCCCGGGATGTGATTTTTTTTATCCTGATCAGTACTATCCCTAAGGTGAACACCGTTCTACCAGTATAAAGGTGCTCATACCAATGTTGCATATTCCTGTAAAAATCATGCCCCTCACTGAAATAGTTAAATCAGTATAAAAAGTATATAAACAAGCCCAGTGTGAAAATACTCCCATGTTATTCTTACCTCATTCACCCATCCCTAACCCCCTGGTTTTAGTCTCATTCACCTGTTGCATTATCCAAGACTCTTTGCATGAGGGACTGCCTCTCCGACCGCACGCTTGTGCAAAATCCACAAAATGGGACCCTGAGCGGGGCCTCTAGGCACCATGGTAATTAATAATTTGTCATTATTATTAGTGAAATTGACTAGGCTAATATCAGTCTCCAAGCTGAACAACGTAGATATGCTAAACAAAACACCTCGGTGGTGAAAATGTCCTTAATTTTAAGCAATCTTGTTTGGTTTTAATAAGGCTTTAGGAACACTGGGAAATGCTTGATGTCATCAGGTACTGAACCCAGCACCAAAACAGAGAGCAAAGGGCTACCTCCATCAGGTACCAGCAGAGGTAGGGTGCAATTTAGGACCACAAAGCCGTCACTAGAATGGAGCCGTGACATAGTCATTACCAGTGTATTATTTTGGCAGCCCAAACGTTTCAGCATTGTGCTCCAATAGCAGCTGAAAGCTACATTGATTAGAAACGAGCGATGAACAAAGAGGAAAGTGACTAATTCAGGGGTGGCCAACCTGTGGCTCCGGAGCCACATGCGGCTCTTCAGAAGTTAATATGCGGCTCCTTGTCTAGGCACCGACTCCGGGGCTGGAGCTACAGGCGCCAACTTTCCAATGTGCCGGGGGTGTGTGTGTGTGTGTGTGTGTGTGTGTGCTCACTGCTCAACCCCCTGGCTCTGCCACAGACCCTGACCCCACTCCACCCCTTCCCGCCCCCTACCCTGAGCCTGCCTTACCCTCGCTCCTCCCTTGCCCCTCACAGCCCCCTGCACTCCGCAAAACAGCTGATCAGGAGGTGTGGAAAGGGAGGGAGGGGGAGGCTCTGATCGGCGGAGCTGCTGGTGAGTGGGAGGCGCTGGGAGGGGGAGCTGTTGGGGGGCTACTGATGTATTACTGTGGCTCTTTGGCAACGTTCATTGGTAAATTCTGGCTCCTTCTCAGGCTCAGGTTGGCCACCCCTGGACTAATTTGTCTTCATCGCTCAAGTGGATTTAAGGTGCCATAAGTAAACTGAACAGTTGGAGGGGGCACAAATTAACAAGCTTATATGTGTGAAATCCTATTGCCACTGAATTCAGTGCCAATGCCCCCCTTGACTTGAATGAGATGAGGATTTCACCCTTGTGACGTTGTGCAGTCTATATGGTTTTATAAAAACATGATAATAAGTGAATATAATGTAACTGGAATATGCTTCATGCAAAAGGTGTCTTGTAAGGTATCATTACAAAGCTTATAATCTACTGAGTGATCATCCTATTTGTATAAATGTACCACTCTTGTATCTAAAACTAGAAATATAAACTATAACTCTGAGGGCCTATTGTAATTATGCAAAGTGTGGGCCATTAATGGTGGTTTGGAATCTTGATGACTCCCATTAACCAGGACCATTGTCTGCAGATGGCTGTATTTACCTGTGAGTCTTCCTGTATATGTGTGTGCTGGCAAGTGATTAATGAAGTCTTACAGTGACATGTGATCATGTCACCTGAACTGGAATCCATCTTTAACCTGGTGCTTTTCCAGTGAGGGGTGGGGGAACCCAGAGGGACAAAGGATTCCTGCCTTATGCAAAAGATATATAAAGGGGTGGAAGAGAACAGAGGGGGAGAGGAGCCATCATGAAGAATCCCCTAGCTATCACCTGAGCTGAAACAAGAGCTGTACCAGGGGAAAGAATTGTGCCCAGGCCTGGAAGGTGTCCAGTCTGAGAAAAAAATTACTGAAGCATCTCTGAGGGTGAGATTATCTGTATTCAGTTTGATTAGACATAGATTTGCGCATTTTATTTTATTTTGCTGGGTAATTTACTTTGTTCTGTCTGTTACTACTTGGAATCACTTAAATCCTACTATCTGTATTTAATAAAATCACTTTCTACTCATTAATTAACTCAGAGTATGGATTAATACCTTGGTTAGCAAACAACTGTGCATATCTCTCTATCAGTGTTATATAGGGCAAACAATTCATGAGTTTACCCTGTATAAGCTTTATACAGGGTAAAGCGGATTTATTTGGGTTTAGACCCCATTGGGAGTTGGGCATCTGAGTGCTAAAGACAAGCACACTTCTGTGAGCTGTTTTCAGGTAAACCTGCAGCTTTGGGGCAAGTAATTCAGACCCTGAGTCTGTGTTGGAGGAGACGGGTGGGTCTGGCTTCAGCAAGACAGGGAGCTGAAGCCACTGAGCTGGCAGGGAAAACAGGAACAGGGGTAGTCTTTGCACATCGGGCGGCAGCTCCCAAGGGGGTTTCTGTGATCCAACCCGTCACAACCCTAAAAGTCTTTTATTCATACTTTTGTGAGCAACATAGATAAGGACGTTTTAAAAAGTATCCAGGCACTGCCTTACTCCAGTTGCCCACCAGTATAACTCCATTGAAATTAACAGGGCTGTACTTATCTCTGTCACCCTCCTGCCAGGTGGTGTTGGCAGCAACAAAGGCCAGGTTCAATATCTAGGGGTTCCTCTTAACAATAGAAAATAGAACTGGCTTGAGCCTCCACCTGATAATCTGGGAAAACCTAACACCGCCTCCGGGTGCCTCCCCGAGGCAACACTTCCCCTCTTGCAAGCACTAAGTCTGTGTATAACAAAGGAGAATGTCTATTAAAAAGCAAAGGGAACCCAGCATTAATTTGGGAAAACACCACAACCACATTCAAAAGCGCATGACCATAAGCAAACCTGACCCCATAGTGCCTTGGGCAGCACCCTTTGCCTCAGTTTCCCACCTTGTGGTGGGAAAGTCCGACCAACAAGTGTCCCTTTAACACATCACTCCCCTCTCCCTCCACTGTACCCCACTCACAGTTGCTGCCGTCGGTTAGCGAAGACCCGGAGTTCAGAGGTGCATTCTCAGGGCTCACCTCCCACCCCTGGGTGGGGGTTATTGAGCAATGCATCTGCTGCTGCCACCGCTGCAACTGGCTCACAGCTGCTGCTCTCCTACTGCTACTACCCACTGCTGCTTACTGCTCCCAGACCACGATATTCTCACGTTCCCCCACAAAACTCAGCCCAGCAGTGATTCCACCAAACAGCAGGGAACCTCACAGCCAGGATAAGCTCAGTATCTCCTTTCATTGTTCACAACAAAAGGTCTAAGGCTTGGCTCCTACAGCACTATCAAGCTCTAGACACCACCCTAAACATCAAAATACTCTCAAGTGAGTCTAATCAGCCCTGCCATCAACTGCTCCTAACAACAGACATGCCCACCACTCTTTAGGAACACCCCCTATCTACTCTCATCTCAACTGGGATTTGGCCTCCCTACCTGCTTAGTAAGTGACATTCAGTTTAGGGTGACCCCCTCGATCAGGGCATGCTAAGCACAGTTCTGCTGCCCTTTATTTGTACAATAAGGATAACAACACTTCATCACTCCTGCATTCAAACACTAGAGTGATTTATCACCCCAAACCAGCCAAAATTGATCATTTTGGCAAAGCAGCTCCATCAGCTGCACACCTAAGACAGAGTAGGCGTGTCTATGTAAATACGGTCTGCTCCTGAAGTCTTTTCCCCCAGCTCAGCACTAGGTGTCAGAGGAGAGCTCATTCAGACCCTGCTTACATAGATCCATAGATTTCACCGCCAGAAGGGATCATTAGACTTCTTGGGTCCTGCCCTCTCCCCCATTACGCACCTGCTTAAAGGCCATGCACAACCAGACCTCATTTCAACTGGTGTGTCAAGACTGTTATTACCACCACCCCTGGGCTATTCAGGAGTGAGGACATTTAGCAAAAGAAGTTGTGTGACTTCTTCCATCAGGGATTGAAGCAGGAGCTGAAAGCATCTGCTTGAACAAAGACGCCCAGGCTCAGTAGCTGAAGGCTGTCATGCACTCATATCCACGATGGATCAGGCTCAGAGCGGGACAGGTGACACACCAAATAGAGGGATAGATTTATTGTTCACCAATTGGATGCTGCTTGTTTCCTCGCTGCACATCTGACTCTCCTTCCCACCCTCCATGGGAGCTGAATCTCCTTCCCCTTGTACCCAGGCCTAGCACACCCCATGGGCTGCTTGGAGAATGAGGGTATGGCACCTTCTGGGAAGGAGCAAAAGCAGGCCCTTAGTCATTTCCATGCATACCAGGGTTTGAACCTGAAATGTTTATGTAACCCCCTGGTCAATGTGTCAGGAGAGGATGTGGTCTGTTAGCGGCCCAGCCAGGCCACTTGTGACTCATGCTTTTAGCTTTAGAAGTACCCGGTTCAATCCCTGTTGTGTCTACCAAGATGGAGGTTGTCAGACAAACCAATAACATACCATAAGAACGGCCACACTGGGTCAGACCAATGGTCCATCTTGCCCTGTCTTGTTCTGTTCATTCCCTCTTTTACTCTGCTGTTTAGCCACGGTTGCATTTTTTTGGTCTGCTATTTTTTTTTTTTAACTTGGAATATACATTTATTTTGAGCCTCTATGATGGTGTTTTAAAATAGTTTCCATGCAGCTTGCAGCATTTCACTCTTGTGATTGTTCCTTTTAATTTCCGATGAACTAGCTTCCTCGGTTTTGTGTGAAAAGCTACTATGGTGGGTTTCTTTGGTATTTCCCCCCCCTACAAGGATGTTAAAATTTAATTACATTATGGTTGTGATTACCAAGCGGTTCAGCTATATTCACCTCTTGGACCAGATCCTGTGCTCCACTTAGGACTAAATCAAGAATTGCCTCTCCTCTTGTGGGTTTCGGACTAGCTGCTCCAAGAAACAGACATTAATGGTGTCTAGAAATTCGATTGCTGCATCCTGTCCTGAGGTGACATGTTCCCAGTCAATATGGGGATAGTTGAAATCCCTCATTATTATTGGGTTTTCTCTTTTAGCTGCCTCTCTAATCTCCCTGAGCATTTCACAATCACCGTCACCATCCTGGTCAGATGGTCAGTAGTATATCCCTACTGTTACGCTCTTATTGTTCCAGCATGGAATTTCTATCCATAGAGATTCCATAGTACAGTTTGGTTCAGTTAAGATGATTACTATATTTGACTCTATACTTTTTTTCACATACAGTTCTACTCCCCCACCAGCACGACCTGTTCTGTCCTTCCGATATATTTTGTACCCTGGTATTACTGTGTCCCATTGATTATCATCACTCCATCAAGTTTCTGTGATGCCCTTTATATCCATATCCTCATTTAATACTAGGCACTCAAATTCACCCATCTTAGTATTTAGACTTCTAGCACTTGCATACAAACACACACAAAATTTGTTAATATTTAGTTGTTGCCTTCATGTGATGTAACTGAATGGGACTCTTTTTCATTTGACTGTTTCTCTTTAGTTCCTATCTGTACTTTATCCACTTCTATGCTCCCCTCTTTACTAAGATAAAGAGTATCCCCTTTAACAAATCCTCTCCTCAGGGATACCTTTGTCCAAACTTTGTCGGCTTTGCTTCAGCCCTTAATTTAAAAACTCCTCTACGAGCTTTTTAATTTTACATGCCAGCAAGCTGGTTCTGTTTTGGTTTAGGTGGAGCCCATCCTTCCTGTGTAGGGTTCCCCTTTCCCAAAAGGCCTCCCAGTTCCTAATAAACCTAAATCTCACCTTCCCAACCTCATCCACGCAATTAGACTGTGCAGTTCTGCTTGTCTAACTAGCCTTGCACGTAGAACTGGAAGCATCTCACTGACTGATACCCTGGAGGTCCTGGACTTTAATCTCTTACCTAAAAGCCTAAATTTGGCCTTCAGGACCTCTTTCCTACCTTTCCCTAGGTCATTGGTACCTACGTGTCCCATGACACCCAGCTCCTCTCCAGCACTGCACACAAGTCTGTTTAGATGTCTTGAGATGTCCACAACCTTTGCACCCTGCAGGCAATTTGAATTCCCCATGACTATTACCTGTCTCTTCCTAATAATTGGGGTCCCCTCCCCATCCCTCAACGCAAGGACACCATGACGTCATCTGGAAGGAAGGTCCCAACTATGGGATCATTTCCTTCCGTTCCAGCTTGATGTTCTGCTTCCCCGAGACTTTCCTCCTCCTCCTCCACAGCCCAGTGGCTGTAAGACTGGGGGAGGGGCCGCTCTGCCGTGTCCCTGAAAGTCTCCTCTGTGCACCTGTCTGTCTCCCTTCGCTCCTCCAGTTCAGCCACTCTGGTCTCCACAGTTGGTCTCTACAGGCCATGAATTGCTTGCACTGCATGTACACGTTTGCCACCTGCCCGCAAGGCAGGCAACCGTACAGGCTGCATTCAGTGCAATAAACTGGCTAGCCCCCACCCCGCTACTTGACTTCTGCTGGCGTTACTTTTACTCATGCAGAGCTTTTTTTTTGTTTATTTGTTTTGGGTTTTTTTGGGGGGTGGGTGGGGGGTTATTGGCCTAAGTTTAGAGAATATGTATTAGGTGTATCTGCCTCTTGCACTCCCTCGCAAAACTGCCCGGTTTGCTAGCTCCTCTCCAAGAGGAGTATACGTCACCCTTCCCCACCCAGACAGCTCATCCCACTGGAACAGGCCTCTTTTGCTTTGCCCATTACCTGCATTTGGGAAGAAACTACCAAAAGTTTCCCAAAAGCTCCCTCAAAGGGAGCCTCCAGGACAGGGCAGAGAGAAGCCGAGCAGCGGCCCTGCCCCTTTCCTTGGGTTGCCAGCCCTTTGCACGTCCCTTCAACCTAGCCCTTGGAGAGAATCCATTTATACTCAAACAAAGCAGGTCCTTGTTGGGAGCCGAGTGCGGAGGAAGCCGCGTGGAACTGGGTCCCCTACCACCTCCTCCTCCTGTTCATTGTGCCGTGAGCGAGTTTAGTACTCTGCTGCCTCTCCAATTGCCAGGGTCACCGAGCTGCATCTGAAGGGAAAACGCTGCCCTCTTTTCTCTAAGTGGGTGGCTGCGTTTTTCAGGCGATTATTGTATTTATTTTGCCCCTGTCAAAAGGGAAACGGGTCGGCTTTTACCAAGTAACTTTACACCTAAGTATTTCCTTCTGCTTGTCTTAAAAACAGCTTAGCCTGGATGTTACCTCCGGGTCGTGGGGTCACTGGGGATTGGCAGAGGCTCTGAAGTGCTCTGAGAAGAGCAGCTCACTTCTGCAGGCCTGTTCCTAATCGTCCAGCGGAGACAGGGGGTTAGGGAGTCGATCCAAAAACCGCAGCGGTGCAGAGCGAGGGTCTGTCCATTCGGCAAAATAGGTGAGTGGTGATGCCTGTTCGGCTGGCTGGATCCAGAGGCAGGCACAGGCTGGGGGAGACGCCCAGAGTGTGTAGCAGTTCACTTTTGGAAATAAGCCCCGCTTTGCAGAATTGCACCCCAGGGGGGGATAAAACCACACGGCACAACAATGCTGCCTTTCAGAGTGTGGCAAGATAAGGACTCGCTCCTTCCCAAAACCCCTGTCTGTTTATTTGAAGGGAATTTAAGTGCTGCTGAAAGATGCTGGGTTGACAACCCTGGAGAACCAAGTGCTGTGTATCCACAGGACGGGTACAGCATGTGTGACCTGCTGGCCAGTGTGTGTTGTGTGTGCCAAAGCCAGAGAGGGTGTGAGTCGGCTACAGCTCACAGCCATGGAGCTTGGCTCTTTAGTGGTGACTTACATAAGAACATAAGAACGGCCAGACCGGGTCAGACCAAAGGTCCATCCAGCCCAGTATCCTGTCTACCGACAGTGGCCAATGCAGGTGCCCCAGAGGGAGTGAACCTAACAGGTAATGATCAAGTGATCTCTCTCCTGCCATCCATCTCCACCCTCTGACAAACAGAGGCTAGGGACACCATTCCTTACCCATCCTGGCTAATAGCCATGAATGGACATAACCTCCATGAATTTATCTAGTTCTCTTTTAAACCCTGTTATAGTCCTAGCCTTCACAACCTCCTCAGGCAAGGAGTTCCACAGGTTGACTGTGCGCTGTGTGAAGAAGAACATCTTTAGCTCCAGAAGTTCCCCAGCTCAGTTCACAGAGTGGCCTAAGATAGTAGCTGTCACACATGGACAGCTCGATAAAGAGTGGGAGGGGAAACTGAGGCACAGAGTGGGAAAGTGACTCACTCACGTCTGCTGAGGCATAGTCCAGTGTCCTACCCGCTAGGCCATGCTGCCTCCTTGGAGCCTGCTTCCTCATCTCCCCTTCGCCCCATTTTGGAAAATGTCCCTCTTTGATCTTTTCTGCTGTCAGATTCGTCCACAAAGTGTCCTGACTGTTTGGAGGACGGAGAAAAGATTTCAGATGCAGCCCCGAAGGACAAACACACAAATGTAACAGTCCTACAGCTCCAGACATGGCTGCTAGCTAGCCAGCCAGCCTAAAGAACTGTGACAAACCTCTGTGTTCAAAGAGCCACCAACCCCGGATGGGAAATTTCCAGACTATGGTTTTTAGATACAGATGGGCTCAAAGCCAAACACTGCATCTGGACACAGTGGATTTGGGGACAGGGTGAAGTTTGGATCTCAGGTGCATTCAGCTCTGAAGTGCTCACAGAACGTGCCCAGAAATGACGCAGCAGCTAATTTGTAATAACTGACGCCTCGTGATGCTTTGTCTCTTCAGGGCAAGGTTGGCCTCTTGCTCTGTGTTTGTACAGTACCAATCACTGGGGCCTCTCAGCAACTAATATGGCAGCAGGTGAGAGGCTGTGTCCAGGCCCATTGGGTGAGCAGTACGGAAATCCCACCTCACCCCCCGCCCCGTGTCCTGTCCTTGTCAGATCTCGTGAATAGCTCTGCGTGGTACTTGGTCATTTACTCTCTGGCTGTCAGGAATCAGGGCCAGCAGCAGATCCAGGCTCTGGGTGGCCTAACGAGGGAGCACAGCTGGCCTGATTGGCTACGTCGCCTGATTGGTGGGCAGGCTCAGCAGGCCTGCTCTTAAGCCCTGCAAGAGGAACTCACTGGCTCCTCCAAGCCTTTGCTGGGATCACTCCTGTGCCGGTGCAGCCCTGCCTCACTCCAGGTAACCCAGCTCTGACCCTGGGCTCTGTTTTCTGACTCTGGTTTTGACCCTTGGTTCTGATGCCTGGCGACTGACTCCTGCTCTCACCACTAGTCCTGCCTGCTCACATGCAGCTCTCTGACACCAGCCCTCATATTAGCCAAGGTGGTCAGGGATGCAACCCCATGCTCTGGGTGTCCCTAAACCTCCTAATGCCAGAAAGCTGGGACTGGATGACAGTGGGTGGATTGCTCAATAATTGACCCTTTTCTGTTCATTCCCTTTGACGCACCTGGCATTGGCCACTGTCAGAAAACAGGATACTGGGCTACATGGACCATTGCTCTGACCCTTCTTATATGGGAGGGGGGGAAAGAGAACCTATACCTTTGCCCAGGGGCCTTTTCCCAAGCAGGCAGGCGAGATGATTGCAAGTACCCCACCCCTCCCAGGGGAGGAGACGCACCAGGCAAGGAAGCCAATCAATGTGCTGTGTACACGGATGGCGTTACCATCAGAGAAACTCCCTAGCTGGCTGGGGACACACCGAACTCTGGATCCACCCCCTAATCACCTTTTCATCCTGTCATTTGTTTCTTTTTTCCCAGCAAGGAAGTTGGTGGCTTCTGCATTCCTCCCCTCATTTCTAGAGCATATTTATGAATTGCATTGAGTTTCCTGTAAAGTGAATTTACTGCTGGTTGGCGCTGGCGGGCCAGGATAAGTAACAGGTTCCTTCTGGAGCCAGCAAGGACTCTCCCTTTCCCTGGAGTCTCTCACCACCAGGGATATTAATTGACCTCCCCTCGTTAGATAACCCAGAGTTTAGTCCCAGGTGAGTCCTAGCATAATTTCAGGTTCTAGGGAGGAAAGGATATAACTTGTTTTTGTCATGGTGTGTGTGAGCCGCTGCTCTCTGCTGGATGGAATTGGAACTGCTTAACTGTGTCACAAGCCCTGTACAGCCACCAGCGATTCTCTGTTAGCTCAGGTGCTAGGGGTGCAGCGGGGTCTGAGTTTTATCTATGCTGTTGCTATGGATAAATGGCTAGGTTGCTATGGATAAATGGCTAGGTTGCTATGGATAAACGGCTAGACGGCCAATGATTTGCTACAATATAATAAATCCTGGGGGCCTGGCGATCTTTTGCATTTTTCATTAAGGGACCACTAATTATTTACAAACATTAGTTAAAGTTAAGTTTGCACCTGCCGCTTGTGAGGTATTAACCCTAGTTTACAAATGGGGAAACTGAGGCATGTGGGAGGTTAACACATGCATTACCCATGATGAGACAGTCAGGCTGAGCAAAAAATAGAACCCAGGAGTCCTGATTTCCAGCTTCTTATCTAAGCACTCTGCTTACCAAAATGAGATGTGAATTCTGTTAAGGTACATGGCTCCTATTGCTGCATTATCAGAGCCCCTCGCAGTCTCTACAGTATGTATGTATCCTCATAGCACCCCTGTGAGGTAAGGCAGTGCTGTTATCCCTAATGTACAGATGGGAAACTGAGGCACAAAGAGACATGCACCAGGTCACCACTGACAGTCTGTGTCAGTGCAGGGAATCGAATCCAGGTTATTGAGTCCCAGCCTAATGCCCTAATCACTGCCCAAGTAGCCATCTGTCCCTATTCCCATTTCTTTGTCAGTCTCTGTGACATTCACCCCTCGCATGCGTTGGTCCCACTGAAGCTCAGAGGGACAAGGGGAATTTAGCCCTTGTACAGGAGCCAGTACCGCTTTGCGCCATACGTCGTTTTCAGAGGTTTGCAGCATTCACCTTCTGCATCCTCCAGCAGAGAGCCCTGAAACACAGCCCCCCGGTTGCAAAAGAGATCACAATGAGAGGAGTGAGCCCAGCTTTTTTTGCTACATTGCTTCCAGCTCTAAGCTTGAAGGTCGCTCCGGGTGAGCGACAACGGAAGCCGTTCAAATGCCATCCAGGACCCGAACAGCATCTGATTGGGGGGTCAGGGTCTGGCTGCGACACATCAGATCCTGTGGTGCTGGGATTTCTAGGCTGTCCCAGCACCGTGACAATGTTTATCAGAGGGCAAATATGCTCTAGCTCGACCACAAGGTATGGGCTGGATGCAGGAATTGCTGGGTGCAATTCTCTGGCCTCTGTTATGCAGCAGGGTGGCCTTGTAGATGATCACCAGTATCCTTCATAGCGTTACCGTGTCTGACTCTATGAAGTCTCTTTCCCCCCCCCCCACCCTAGGGGAGGGGTGTATTACCTATTCAAGGGACCCCCTTGGCTGGGCTGTGAAGGAGCCCTACCCCGCCCTGGCGCTTGGCTGCATAACAAGGATGAGCAGGGGGAAGGGCTTGGAAGTCTGGTTGCTCTGGGCTAAGTTAAGTGGCTCTCCCCCCTCCCCCCAAGACCTGACACCCAGGGGGACGGGGGGAAAGCCTGCCTGCCACCTCGAATGTTAAGGAATCTGCTCTCGGCTGGCTGGTTCGGAGGGCTTCTGAAAGGGGATGTGTGGGTTTGCTGGTCTCCCCTTTCTCAGCTGCTGTCCCTTTTAGCTTCTTTCCCTGCATGGTGGGACGGGGTCACCAGGTGTGCGGGCCGGTGCCTCTGCAGCTGTTGTGATGGTGCAGTGAACAAGCCAGCGGGCAGGTGCGCTTGGCCCTTTGTTGGGGGCAGCTCCTGTAACTCAGCTGAGGGGGGGGGGCGGAGGAGGGGGGTGTCTGCAGCTCCTCTGGCCCTGCCACCCTGCCAATACGTGCTGACTTGCGGCACCTTGCTGTTCCCAATGGGAGGCCTTAACCAGCACCCTGTGACTCTGTCCTCCAGCATGCCCTGCTCGTGCAGTCCTGAACCTGCACACTGCAATGCCAATGCACCTGGGTCCTGACCTGCAATTCCAGTGCTGGGCTCCCTGGGCATAGCTCTGCCAGTGCACTGCGGTCTCAGCCTGCAACCCTCTCCCCTGCCCTATTTCACTCCCGGGCTGCCCACACGCAGCTGTATGAGCACCCCCTCAATCCTGACCTACAATACACCCTGCTTCCAGCCCTGGGCTCCCCACACAACCTCGCTGCTACCCCTCAATCGCGGCGTGGGCCCCGACCCCCTTCATTCCAGATCTAGGCAGCTCTGTCAATGCACCTCAGTTCTGATCTACAATTACCCCTCTTCTCCTCCCCGCCCCCGCAGCTCTGCACACACACACAGATCTACTTACACACCTCCTCAGCCTTCACCAGCAGCCCCTGTTACACTAGTCCTGGCCTCCTGCTAGGCCGAGTCGGAAGACTGTGCTGAGCTGTTTCCAAACCACCGAGCGTCTTGTGCTCAGCCTCTGCCCGGTCTCCTGATGGGAGTTTCCGGTGATTGTCCTCTAGACTTGCAGGCCCAGACTGTAGGCTCCAAACTCCCATTGAAATCAGTGAGACGAAGGCAAGTGAGGATTAACTATTGGGCTAACTTCTGTTGGTGAGAGAGAGAAGCTTTCGAGCTAGACAGAGCTCTTCTTCGGGGCCTGGGTAGCTCGAGAGCTTGTCTCTCTCACCAACAGCAGTTGGTCCAATAAAAGATATTCTCTCCCCCACTTTGTCTCTCTATCCTGGGATCCACAAGGCTGCACTAATTGAAATCCGTGGACGTTACGAACCTAAATACATTTCCAGATGTGGGCCACAGTCTCTGGATAACAGCGAATGTGACAGGGAAAACCACCCTTTCCCCTGCACTTCTGTCTTCTAGCATAATTTTGCTCCGTGCTTAGATACCAAGGTGATGGGCATCTTTATTAAACAACAGATCGCTAGGAATACAGGCCAGTGTGGCCCCTCCTGGGTCCTCACGTCCAACCCAGGTATATCATCCTGTTCAGAAACTTAGCAAGCTCCATCTTCAAACTAGTTCGGTTGTTGGCTCCCACTGCTGCTCTGCGGAGGCTGTTCCCGACCCGCTCTCCTGTGATGGTTAGAAACCTTCTAATTTCCAGCCTCAATTTACTCCTGGCCAGTTTATCCCCGTTTGTTTTTGTGCCAACGTTGTATTTTGTTCAGTGCATGTCTGTGTGTGTTTTCTATCCAAGAAGGTCAGAATCTGCTCCCAGTTACACTAGTGTAGATGTGGAGTAACTGGGCACCTGAGAGCCGAATCGGGCTCGGGAGTCAAATTTTGCCGCACTCGCTGTTGCCTCACTAGAGAAAAGTGGGAGTCGAATGATTTATGCCTATAAACAAAGGCCATTGTTGGAATGTACTTAAGGATTTTCATGGAGACAGCATCAGGTGTCAGGCTTCCTGCTATTAAGTAAACGCACCCTGCTCTGCGGAGGCTGCTGCTGTCTCAGAATGCAGCAGAAAGAAGAATTGTGAGTATGTTAAAAATGTAACAATGATCTTCCCTCCCTGCGGTATCAACTCGCCTTGAACCTGGGTCCAACATGCAAACCAAACCGAAGAGAAACACAGATGCTAGCTCTGTGGCGTGAAGGCGGTCTCCAGGCTGAGCGATCCGGGTAGGTATTCACGGCGCAGGATCCCCATCCACCTGGGCTATGCGGGCCAAAGGCAGCGGGGATGTAAATGGTGGGGGGAGTTGCACACTGAGTGTAATCGGTCAGGAAATGGGTGTCGGTGGCAAAGAAGAGTAAATCGAGCCGCTTTGCCATGCGCTGGCCATGCAAAGTGAGCCAGTGGGGGCTGGGCCCATTTGCACCAGGGTTGCATTTGGCACCAAGGCTGGGGAATGGTGCCAGCGTAAATTAGGGTGACCAGATCACAACACTAAAATATCGGGACACATTGGGGTGCCCTCAGCCCCACCCACAGTCCACCCCCGCTCCTCCCAGGCTCCGTCCCCACTAGGGAGACCAGACAGCAAGTGTGATAAATCAGGATGGGGGGTGGGGGGTAATAGGAGCCTATATAAGAGAGACCCCAAAATCGGGACTGTCCCTATAAAATCGGGACATCTGGTCACCCTAGGCCCCACTCTGCCCTAGGTCCCACCCCCTCCCCGCTCGCCCCCTGCCCCGCACCTCGCTCTTCCTCATCCCCTGGCCCCCTGCTGGTTTGCTGCGTCCCTCCTCAGTCCCCCACCCACTGCTCGCCTCCTCATCCCCCCCCCCCGCCCGCCGCTTGCCTTTTCACACCCCGCCCACCACTCACCCCTACGGTGGAGACTTCCCCTCTGCCGGGTGGGTGCTCACCCACCCCCTGCCTCTTCCTGCCCAAGCATCCGCCCTCGCCCCGCCCCCATTCCACCCCCTTCCCCTAAGCCCCCGCCCCTGCCCTGCCTCTTCTCCACCTCCTCCCCCGAATGCCACGGTAGCACAAGCTGTGGCCATTATCTTTGAAAAATCATGGCGATCGGGGGAGGTCCCGGACGACTGGAAAAAAGCTAATGTAGTGCCCATCTTTAAGAAAGGGAAGAAGGAAGATCCAGGGAACTACAGGCCAGTTAGTCTCACCTCAGTCCCTGGAAAAATCATGGAACAGGTCCTCAAGGAATCAATCCTGAACCACTTAAAGGAGGGGAAAGTGATCAGGAACAGTCAGCATGGATTCACCAAGGGCAAGTCATGCCTGACTAACCTAATTGCCTTCTATGATAAGATAACCGGCTCTGTGGATGAGGGGAAAGCAGTGGATGTGCTATTTCTGGACTTTAGCAAAGCTTTTGATACAGTCTCCCACAGTATTCTTGCCAGCAAGTTAAAGAAGTATGGGCTGGATGAATGGACGGTAAGGTGGATAGAAAACTGGCTAGATGGTCGGGCTCAACGGGTAGTGATCAATGGTTCCTTGTCTAGTTGGCAGCCGGTATCAAGTGGAGTGCCCCAAGGGTCGGTGCTGGGGCCGGTTTTATTCAATATCTTCATTAACGATCTGGAAGATGGTGTGGACTGCACCCTTAGCAAGTTTGCAGATGACACTAAACTGGGAGGAGTGGTTGATACGCTGGAGGGTAGGGATAGGATACAGAGGGACCTAGACAAATTAGAGGATTGGGCCAAAAGAAATATGATGAGGTTCAACAAGGACAAGTGCAGAGTCCTGCATTTAGGACGAAAGAATCCCATGCACTGCTATAGACTAGGGACCGAATGGCTGGGCAGCAGTTCTGCAGAAAAGGACCTAGGGGTTACGGTGGACGAAAAGCTGAATATGAGTCAACAGTGTGCCCTTGTTGCCAAGAAGGCTAATGGCATTTTGGGTTGTATAAGTAGGGGCATTTCCAGCAGATCGAGGGATGTGATCATTCCCCTCTACTCAGCACTGGTGAGGCCTCATTTGGAGTACTGTGTCCAGTTTTGGGCCCCACACTACAAGAAGGATGTGGATAAATTGGAGAGAGTCCAGCGGAGGGCAACAAAAATGATTAGGGGGCTGGAGCACATGACTTACGAGGAGAGGCTGAGGGAACTGGGATTGTTTAGTCTGCAGAAGAGAAGAATGAGGGGCGATTTGATAGCTGCTTTCAACTACCTGAAAGGGGGTTCCAAAGAGGATGGATCTAGACTGTTCTCAGTGATAGAAGATGACAGAACAAGGAGTAATGGTCTCAAGTTGCAGAGGGGGAGGTTTAGGTTGGACATTAGGAAAAACTTTTTCACTAGTAGGGTGGTGAAGAACTGGAATGGGTTACCTAGGGAGGTAGTGGAATCTCCTTCCTTAGAGGTTTTTAAGGTCAGGCTTGACAAAGCCCTGGCTGGGCTGATTTAGTTGGGTTTGGTCCTGCTTTGAGCAGGGGGTTGGACTAGATGACCTCCTGAGGTCCCTTCCAACCCTGAGATTCTATGATTCTATGAAGGGTGGCCACGGAGAAGGAGTATCAGGGTGCAGGAGGGACTTAGTTAGCTGTGACTGCGGGGGGGCCCGGAAGGCAAGGCCGGGCCAGGCTGTTGCTGTGGCAAACTGTAGTGTAACAGGCCTCTCAGCGGGCTGAGTGAAGATCTCTCTCCTCCAGGCTGCTTGCCGGCCCCCTGCGCCCACTGCTGATGAAACACAAGTGACACCGCAGGGCTGAGAGGCCTTCGTGGGAGTTACGCCATGTGCCCCCCTCCTCCCCCGCTGTATTTCACTTGTCCCGATGCATCTGAAAGACCCCTGTGCACTAAACCCAGAGCGGACTCCTCCCTCTCTTAAATCCGCTGGGCCAGGTCACCACGGAAATCAAAGGATAGATTTCCTGAATAGAAGAGGGCCCTGTGTGCTTCATGATGTTTCGGTCACACTGGGGATGCCCTCCCTTCTCACTAATTTTCTGACCATCTTTTTACATCCCATCTAAAAATCTCCAAGACTGGGAGTCAGGAGACCTGAATCCTATTCATGATATTGGATTCACATTGGTGAAAATCAGGAATAACTCCATTTAAATCAAGTGGAGTCACCCTGGTTTTAAGCAGTAACTCCATTGATTTAGATGGGGGGGGTACTCCTGATTTACATGCGCCTGAGAGGAGACTCAAGTCCCCAACCTCACATGCAAAATAGGGATGATAATACTGCTATAACTGGTGGAGGGGTGTCACCCATGCCCTCTCCAGGGTGGAATCATAACTGCTCTACTGTGTTTCTTAGACCCTATACAGCATAGAGAGATTCTCCTCCAGCTGAAGAGGCTGAGGGCCTGTGCTTTCAGAGCAGGATGGATCTGAGTTCCATCCCCACTGTTGCTGTGAATTCTGCGCTGCTACAGGGAGCAGCCTAGCAACATTGTTATACTGATTACCTGCCTCAGGGGGCTGGGATGAGGTTTAGTGTTTGGAAAGCACTTTGAGATGCTTAGAGGAGACTCTACAGAAGGGCAGTGTGCTGCTATTCCTTGTATTCCCATAATAACTAGATACCCCCTCACAAGATTGGGGCCCCCATTGTGTTGGACGGAGTAAGAGACAGTCCCTGTACTGAAATTTACAATCTAGACAGACAAGACAAAACCAGAGGCATTGAGATGTGACCAAGGTAACACAACTGAGTAGCAAAGCTGAAAACAGACCCCCCCCCCCCCCCCCCCCCCCCCCCCCCCCCCCCCCCCCCCCCCCCCCCCCCCCC